>CM024245.1:42791406-42929531 GCA_013421045.1 Propylea japonica | reverse complement strand
TTTTTTCAAAAGCTTCCCATACTGATGAACCAACGTTTTCCATATGATCTTCAATATTGAGATGTGAAGTGGAAGTTCTGGTAGTGATTATTACGAGTGAAAATTTCCAGAAAACGACTACAATATTGAAAAAATGTTCCTTCACGATTTTTTCTACAAATTTTAATCATTCACTGCTTGCTATACTTTCTATGTTTCTAGTCATTTCTTCTGTCATAACTATACAGTATAATACTGATAATAAATATAACTAGATGTATTCGCATGTAAAGCTCCTCAATGTTTTAAATTCATTGGTGAATAGCTAATCCTACATTACATTTTATGTAAACTCTAAAACAATGGTTTATATTAATCCTTGTGTACCAAAAGCATTCTGTATATTTTACCACAGAAATAGCGAAGGAATTTTTTTCGTTTCGATCATAATACGCAGATCGGAACAACATTACTTTGTTATCGTTCAATTATCTGAAAACTGAACACCCCCATCAAATTAATTTGTGTAATTAATTTATCGAACGTGGTGATTAATAATTAGGTTCGCCCTGTGGAAACTCAGCCTAATGAACCATGAATGGCACAATAAACCGATTATGAAGCGGGTATTGCGGTGGCTAAAATACTAAACAAGAACGATAACGTATGAATACAATAATTGTTTCCTTTGAATTTTTCGGGCTTGCTAAATGGTGATTGCCATCAGTGGCGCTCTAGTCTACAACGCATTAGTAGTGTAATGTCAAACAAAAAAATTTCCTCTACCTGATTTCTTGACAAACTGATGACATACTACCTGTTCATAAAGTCCGGTCAATATTGGAAGAAAATGGTAGAGTTCACTAGGAACTTTCTTACGAAATACTCAGTAGAGAACAGTTCAAACTGAAAATGACCGATTCAGAGAGAAAGACTATAAGAAGACGCACTATCCTTACTAAACCGAGCAAGTGTCTTTTCAACCTTTGTATCTATAGCCAACAACAGTATACCGGTAGGGTGCAAAATGGCGAATGCGCAAATATCATAGCATGGGTTATTTTTTGCTCAAATGTCTGTATTTTTCGAATTTTGGCCAGCAGTGATCTCAAACTATTCAGTTCTACTCACTGATGAAGAATCCGCGATCAATGAAAATCTTGTTCGGCCAGCCGTGAATACGATAACTCTCGAACGGTTTGGATGGGGATCTGAAATTATGAGAGTTGGTTCAGGTAGTTTTGAGTTATTAATATTTAAAATTCTTAATTTTTTCTCGATATTTCCGAAGCATACATCCGATCATTCGAAATTTGGTATTCTGAAGGTGAATGAGGACGCGCCAACTCCTGCGGATAATATAGTGACTTCTGTGACAGAATAGAATGACATAAGTATTCAGTTTCAAAACCCGGTAGTTCGAACAACATATAGATAGCAAAATAAACCGATTATAAACGGGTATTGCGGTGGCTAAAATCCTAAACAAGAACGATAACGTATGAATACAATAATTGTTCCCTTTGATTTTTTCGGGCTTGCTAAATAGGGATGCCATCGCTGCCATCAGTGGCACTCTAGTCTACAAGGCATAAGGCGTGTAAGTCAAAAAGAATAATTTCCTCTACCTGATTTCTTGACAACCTGATGACGTGCTACCTGTTCATTAAGCCCAGCATGGTAAATCTCGAATTTCGGTGACCAGCAGATATCGACCAGATTTTGGTATCAATGTATTCATTAAGTCTTCCTGAACAACATTAGTGAAACCGACAGTGGCGGTCTGTCTTGGTTTAGAAAATATGGACCCTCAAAGTTCCAAAAATGTTCCACCTTTCACATCACTTTTTTCACTATAAAACATAAATTCACTTCTCCAATTTAGTCCATAAATGACCTTCGTGCATCCAAATACTATTCGATCATTTTTCATTTCAGTTATTCAATAATTAAAGCAGCAACATCGAAATTCTAGAGGTATAACATATACACAAATTCTTAGGAAAGCCCTGGTTTTAATTGTAGATTTGGCACTACCGCAGATTCATTCGCGCGAATATGATACGATGCCTTCCCGAATTACCGTACCCGCATCATTGATATGTCACTCGCCAAAGGACGAAGCAGTGGTGCCAAACGTGTCATAAGGAACGGCGGGCTTTCCTAGAATTTGTGGATATGTGTAACCTCTAGAATTTCGATGTTTTTGCTTTAATTATTGAATATACCTGAAATGAAACTATTCGAATAGTTATTTGAATGTTCAAAGGTGATTTATAGACTAAATTGGAGCAGTGAATTAGTGGTTTTATATTGAAAAAAGTGACGTGAAGATGGAACATTTTTGGAAATTTGGGGGCCATATTTTCTAAACTAAGACAGACCGCCACTTGTTGGTTCACTAATGTTGTTCAAGAAGACTCAATAGAAAAACAAAGACACAAGATTCTGGTTGATATCTGCTGGTCACCGAAATTCGATATTTACCCCCGGCCTATATTGGAAGAGAAAATGGTAGAGTTCAGTAGAACTTTCTTTCGCAAATACTCAACTCTACTTAGTAGAGAACTCAAACTGAAAATTCGTCGATTTACAAGAGAAGACTTTGAAGACGTACTATGCTTTACTAAAACCGGGCAGGGTCTTTTCACATTTGTATAGTCAACAACAGTATAATACCGATTGATTGCAAATGGCGAAGGCGCAAATGTTCTAGCAAGTTTATGTTGTTTTTTGTTATCATTTGCTCAAATGGCTGTATTTTTGGAATTTTGGGTCGGGAATGGTCAAAACTATTCGATTTGACTCACTGATGAAGAATCCGTGGTCAATGAAAATCCTGTTCGACCGGCCGTGAATACGATAACTCCGAACGGATTGAGCTGGGGTTCTAAAATTTTGAGAGTTTTGTTCAAGTTCTGAATACCGCGGTTTAGTTCGTTAAAGAGCCAATTCGTAACGGCGTTATTGACATTTAAAGTTTTTCATTATTTTCCTGATATTTCCGAAAAAACTTCGAAATTTGGTATTTGGAAGGAAAATAAGATGATATACTGGCTTATGTGATAGAAAAAAATGACATAAGTACTTATTATCAGTTAAGAAAAACCGGTGGTTCAACAACAGATAGATGACACCCTTCGCATGTCAGATAAAAAATATCTTCAGAATCATCCCCGTTTAAAAACATCTACCAGGTATTCACACCTCATCATCATCGATTCTTCGTCATTGTTTCTCACACAAAATATTCAGAAATATCATTTGTTATTCAGGAGTCGCACCCCTTAGTTATCGATGAAACGCGGCGTATTTCGAAATCTATCTGCAAAAAGGTTATTGAGGCGGGTAATAAAAATTCAAATTTCGGGATTTACATTTTAAATGCTTTTCATACACGTTTGGACGAGCATCCATGCGTAACTTAAAATTGACTGCTCGCTACTTTTCACATAATAAAGCCACCGTTATACTTGAGAAAATATTCATGAAATCTGGAAAAATCCATTTCATCCAGTACACCCACCGGAAGATAGGCAGAGCTTAAATATTTATTTGTAATAGATGCAGAGATTTCGTTTTTAGCGGAGGTTTGTTTTTTGATCTGCTTTTTCATATTTTGGAAATATTGATGAGAATCTAGTTGCAGGCGATGCTTCAGGATTTTTGGTAAATTTTACATTTGAACTGTTTAAAGCTGTAGATGCATATTTCTAGTGATTTCAGAGGAAATCGTAGAAATAAAATAATAGACCCTCAGAAAATCGAAGCGATTATCCGTTATTGTTTGATCGAGTGCTATATCGTTCTGCCCAAAGGTCTGTAATGTTTTTATTTTGGGCCGAAAATAGTCTCAAACGATAAGGTACGACTCTCTGAGGACGAAACCATGAACAAATTTAATTCTATCCGTGGGTCCGTCCGTGAACACGATAACTTTTGAAAGGATTGTCCTAGAGACTTGAAATTTTCAGGCTAGGTAACAGGCCAACATAATCGTACAGGGTGTTCCATAAAATATGTCCATTCAAAATTTTTGTTCTTCAATATCTCAGACAGAAATGAACCGAACGAAATGAAATTTTGCGATCACATGCAAGATACTCATAAGTAGCCTCATACAAAATTTTGTGGCCATAGTGTCAACAGAACCATATACAATTCAACCCGAATATTAAAGAGAAAAATCCTTATATAGGATTTCCAATATAAGAAGTGTTATTTTGAATAGCCCGCTATTTCGGTAGATGTCACGTTCGAAGCTGTCTTTTTTGACATTTGACAAGTAAAAACTACGCCATTAATAAAAAAGGAACGATACACGCTTCAAGAACGCATTGAAATTATTAAAATTCACTTTAAAAATGGTGAAAATTCGGCAGAGACGGTTCGTAAAACTCGAGCATTTTTGGGTCGTCGTGAAGCACCTTGTCGGACCGCAATAAAGAAATTGGTGGAAAAATTCCAGCTGTTTGGACAAGTTAGTGATGTAAAGAAGAAAACCTGTGGACGTCACTCGAGAACAGCCAGTAATATTGCTGATGTAGCCGAAAGTGTTGATGAAAGTCCAGGTTTGTCCATTTCTCCTCGTTCTTTGGAATTCCGCAACCGTCATTACATTGTATTTTGATCTGGACAAATTTACTTTCAACAAGACGGCGCTTCGTGCCACACAAGCAACGAAACCATTGATCTTTTGCGGGAAAAGTTTCCGGACCGTGTAGCTTCCCTTTTTTATTATGAAATAAACATCCGATCATTTATATTGAAAAATGGCATTTTTCTTTGAATATTAAAATAACACCTCTTATTGGAAAACCCTTCATTTTCTCCAAAAAATATCCCACTCAACTGAGTTAAGCTTTTTATACTGAAGTTCATGCAAAATTACGAGAGGATTGCATAATCAGAATCATAGAATTTCAATTTTGAACACTTCTCCTAATACTGTCTCATGAAAAAACCTTATCTATATTTTACCCTACTGGAAAATTAATCACCAGACAGGTTTCACAGTTTTTCATGAGTGATCACATCATTACTTTCAAACATCTCTCCTTTTTAGAACCAGAAATATTAGCTGCGCCTCGCCTTTCAGGGCTCACTTCGATCTCAACATTGTCATCTATTCTGATTTGTTTTCAAGAAATTCCGCTTCTTCATCTAGGTCAAAAATATAAGTTATTCAGATTTTTCAACAAATTATTCAATATCCTGTAATAAGCTCATTATGCATTCCTCTGTAACCCAGGAATCCATTACACTCCACTCCCCCATCAAAAAAGCGAACAAAAACGAAGTAGAATCTCCCTTAAATAATTCTCATTTCAACATGATCGTCAATATGGCAAGATCAAATGCCTGCGCTTGCCAATCCGTTCTGTCCATTGTGAAAGAAAAGCATCTCGCAACACTTTTCGAATTCAAAACCTCGCTGCATGAATAAAATCAACCTTTTGCAAGACAAAAGGGCTTTTGATCTTCGCTCTGCGACATACTAAAATATTGAAAATTTAACCTGGGGACAGCGTATTTTTCAGAGAGCAGAAATAAAGGATAAAAGTTAAATGTATACCTTTGCCGTGAAATATGACAGCGGTATAACACAATAATATTTCTAGCTAGATGGAATAGATCGGTGAATGGGAAATAGAAAGTGAATAGGGTTGGACATGAGAGAATTACAGTGAAACCTCTCTTGGCGGACCCTCCTAAAGCCGGCCATAGACATCGTTTTTTTATCCGTTCGTATTGCGGCTATAAGAACCGTCCCGACAAACGCCGAAAACCGATGTGTGTGGCGAAAACCGTCGGTGCGTATCGTCGGTCCAAATATCTGCCGATGCTTGATTTTTGGAACGACGGTCCATCGGTGTCGTGCCATACCGACTGTGTGTGGGGATTTTGTCGAGAATCGGCGGTTATTTGCCATTAGCGTAGTATAAGTCTCGTTTCTTCTTCTTTCTTATTTACTCAGAAGCGAAACTGCGGCCGCCACTGCTAAGAGATGTTTCATCTTCATGACGTGCTAAATTGCGAACGACAGCAAAATAACTGGCAGAATTTACCGAAGTGTGTGGGCAACACAGTTCGGCGATACGACTCGGCGGTTCAGTCGCGGCGAGGAAAACGGATGAAAAATAACGAGGTCTATATGGCCGGCTTATAAGCGGACACTTCCCACAAACGGACAATTGCCATAGAATCGAGAAATTTTCTTGTTATATTGTAGTCACAAGTGGAAACCTCTATCGGACGGACAGGGACACCATAATTTCTCAGGAGTGCCGAAAAACCTCCCAGATACGGAATTCTGAAGTACGCCCAAAGTTTATACAAAAGTACGTGTTCATAGAGGATTCTCGTAGTTATTTCTTAGTTCTACCGCACAAAGAAAACTTCGGGGAATCCCCTTCATTTTGTTGCAAGAAATATAGGTCTCAGTTAAGCAGTAAAACGTATGTTTATTGAAACATGGCGCTTGAGAAAAAGGTTTCTGACATCGAAAGAAAAGATGGAGCTGACAAATATGACAGAGAAAGATAATTCAGTTTCCAATCACTCAAAAATCTTGGGACCTGCATTCAGAATATTCTATTATCACAGAATAGTTTTGTCCATAGATTATAGAGTATACTATATAATATATATAATAATAGATTATAGAGTATACTATATAATCTTTGGTTTGTCAACTTTCATTCTGGCATCTAATCCTTAATGTGAAAAATTCTGAAAAACATTCGTACAGATGTCTTCGACTCAGATTTTTGTTACCACCAGCACTTATGTTTCTTCTGTGTTGTTTCTTGTTAAGATATTTCTTAGCAATGTGACTTAAACGATTGTTATATCGCTTTGCCCAAATGTCTGTGATTTTTCATTTGTTATTTTGAAAAATAAGATGCCCTTATGATATTACTTCCGATATTTCATTGAATTTACTATTCAGTGTTGTACTTATATCTCGACTTATACCTTTACCTTGGGGAGATGATAATAAAATTTCACAAAATAGGTAAAGAGTGTCCCAAGGTTCCATACAGCCAAATCTCGACTCTCAGATATGATACAAATTTCAACCGAAAATAATTATAAACGCCAGCAAAAATTCTATCAGAATCTTTCGTTAAAATTTTGTTTCTGAAAACTATCCTGAATATATATATTCGTTTTTGAAATGCATCCTTATATTTCCCTTCAAACTATTCCCTAGTGAAAGAAAAAAATATGTTAAAAGAATTTTTATCATTAAACGTAGATGAAACTCTCAAAATAATACCTATGTAATTATAAATTATTGTGGCATATAATTTTCTAACCACTTGGTTTTATTCTGACACCTCTTTCAATTTAATTTCTCAAATAATCTATAGTCCGTTCACGAAAGGTTGAGCACATAGTAGGCGTTTTTTTTTATTTATCTGAAGTTGGCAGTATTTGCTGTCATAACGTAAAATAAGTCAACGTTGCCGAATGTAACCGGCCACGTTCGACGAGATTGCGAGTTATCAGACAACTCTATGCAATATTGACAACATTGCGTATCAATCTGACAAGAACATAACCTAAATTTTAATATACACAGTGGAATATGCCAAATTTCATGGCCAACCGACGGCTCAACCTTTCGTGAACGGACTATACCTAGTTGTTTCATTATGTTTCAAGGTGACTTTCTATTGTCTGTAGGTATTCAATATCTTGAGACACTCAACTTAGTCCACCAGAAATCTCAAAATGGTGAATGCGCTGCAATTCATTATTTTCTAAGGTTTTAGTTAACACACTTTTCTTTCACTGGTGAACAGTTCGCAGGGAAAAAATTAAAGGGTGCAATTTGGAATAATATATTGGCTGAATGGAATAATATGGGGATACCCTGTATACATGTTTTTGTCTGTCATTGCGAAAATATTAGATATTTTCTTGAATGAGCTTGAATCGAACTATGTTCTCTATGAATCGAACTACATAAATAGGTTTGCATAGAACAATGTCAAAATTCATAGAATTAAGTGAAAGAAGACCTGCGACAATTGAATTCAAAAATTCAAATTTGACAGCAATTCGCCGGTATTATAATAATAATTCAGTAAATACGTCGAATGAGAGTTATATTTTATATATTCCGGAATAATACAGACATGTGTGGTCGAAGAATCATCCTCAAGTTGCAGCATCTTATTATCATTGTCCTAAAACAATGTTATTATGCCTAATGTTAATTGTTAACATTGGTAAGAACCTAAGCAGAAAAATATCAAAGCCATTTTTACCCAATTAATAATTCAATTGAAAGAACATACAATTATGATTGCTTATATTATCATGACACTCTGTCAATTGCGTGATTAAATACAAAACACAAATCATTTTCAAGCATTTATTAGATCAAATTACGTCCTCTCTCTATAAATTCAGCACTTACCCTAGCATTCTAGGCTGCTGTCACGTTTAAAGCGAAGGACTTCTTATTAGAACAGCACTAGTTAGAGTTAGTCAAAGCAAAAAAACCGTAATTAATGTGTGTTAGTAGAAACTCTGCATCCATTAATAATAATACCGCTGTGTTAACAAGTGGTTCCGTAAAATGGCGAAACGTCAAACAGCCAATTCACACAAATTCCGCAATCTAAACGAATGATACGTTTACAGCACAACACAGAATCCACTGTTGATTGATATGGAGGTATAAAAATATGATTACGATAGTGAAATATGTTTTATTGGTCCGATTTTCTGCAAAAAATAATGAGATTTGGTCCGCAAGATCGAGATCGTTCTGTCAACTTCGCGTGTTGAAGGGTGTGCGTGACAAGTGACATCGGTAACGTAGATATCTTGATTATCTCGGGCTTGACATCGATCGGAAGTTGGATATGGCCGGTTTGTTTATGTTTTTATTTTGAGGTTAGACCTTCAAAATTCGTAAAATTAAGAGGAAAATAAAATAGAAATAACATTCTAAGTAGAATACAAGAAACTAACATCAGGTGAAATAGGATTAGGGACTTTCAACTCATCAGTACATATTTTTGTAATGGTGAGACAGATTCTGCAAATGGAGTAATTATGTTTACTTGGAGGTTTTATTATATTATATAGAGCAGAAAACCTTTCAAAAATGGCCTTACAGCAAATTATTATTCAATGCCACTAGTTGGAGTTTTAGTGGAGTGTTCCGTTATTACCTCAGGGGAAGGAGTAGACTTTGCTTCTTCCTCCAGGGTTATTTCCGATGAATCGACAATAAATATATGTTGTAGCATTGCTAATAATATTCCTAAGTAACACTATTCTATTCAATCAGTAGCGGTTTGTTATTAATACTACGAAGACATTATCTGATTGTCAATTTGTCATTATTTCGGATGAATCGTCAATCAAATGTTTTAGTAGCATTACTGATAATATTCCAAAGTAAAATTATTCAAATAATAATATATAATAATAATTGACTTTATTTAGTAGGGAAAGATACAGTGCTGATACAGAATAGAACATAAATATATTATGCACATATATACATATTAAACCTACCAAAAAGGCGAAGTCTAGCACAAAGCTAATCAACTTAACTTCATCAATCAACAATGGCTGTTTATTGAAAATACTATGAAGAAATTATCTGAATTTCAACCTATAAGTTTTGATTTTGATAACAATAGTATTATTGAGATAAAACGAGCACTCAAAAAGGATTATCTGCTCAAATTGATATTGTGATAATAAATTGATGACAAACTGGAAAAATTCTAAGTGAATGAACATCATATTCATATGGTAATGGAAGATTTCCGTGAATCAAGTTTTTATTGGAACAGAATGATTATAATGAAAATTTTTTCTGTTCCATAAATTCCATCAAGAGTTAGGGAAGAATTGAAAGTCGAATGAAATGAATCAAAGTCATTGTGAGCAGGTCACTTTATGATACATTACAATAAGTTAACTTTTGTCTTACATAATAATTAACAATACTGCAGTCTGCTGAAATTCTACTCCTTGCTATACATCCATCTCCACCATGCTACTTTCATTCTGTCCCAAACATTGTCAACACTGAAAAAAATCAGAAGCATTATTGTTTGCTAACACATATAATTCACAATATCAGTTTCTGGAGTGAACAGCAAACAAAGGAATCTACAAAGTAATATGTTATGGGTTTTTCGCATATTCAATTGACCTAGTTTCCCAATAACATGCACTTCGTTATAAAGACATTAAACTTTAAGAAGAGCTATCTGTGGTATCACACAAGTTACCTGCTAACAATACAGTTTCCCAATAATGTACTCAATTTCTATCAATTAAGCTGTCTGTTAAAAACCAGATAAGTTTGAAAAACCGATGTATTAGAGCAATTTTTCATGAATATTAATTATATCAGATGAATACTTTCTCAGTTAAACCTTGTTGCACAAAATTTCTTCTCTCAGAATATTTCCATGAGCTGCTAAGTTATTTTGCCATTTTCTCCATTTCAACTGACTAAAGTCCCTTCATGAAAGTTTTAGCGCATAGTAGGCGTTTGTTTATTTATCTGAAATTGGCAGTATTTGCTGTCATAACATCAAATAAAGTCAACGTTGCCGAATGTACCTGCGGCCTATTGCACCAAAATACTTTGCAACTTTTCACTTTGCACTTTGCATATTGACGAATTGGAAAGTGAAAATCATAGAGATAGAATAGTATAGAGTTGCTATCAATAAAATGAAAGTGGTATCAGATCTGCCATATTACTGCGATACGTCGAATTTTGACAATCATTGAATTTTTTCTAAAAATAGTGATTTTTGTACATTTTTCAAGTTAAATTGAGATTTCTTGTGCTTAATAAACAATAATAAATGGTATCGTGTGCTGTATGGCTTTCTACAAGCAGAGAAGGGACAGATAAGAAAATTAGAAGAAAAACATATCACAGGTAGGGATGAGTACTGAACAGATCCGCATTCGTAACATCAGCACGTAACATCAGTAAAATCTGCACTCTAAAGCAGATACATAATTTCTTAGAATGAAAGGATTCAGCTGCTGATTAATCTAATAATCATAAGTAACGATTAATCAAAATAGAGTTATTCAAACAAGCCACATGTACGTTCAGTATGGCATTGTAGAAAAAATCAAACTCTTCTAGTTCAGATGTGTTAACCCTTAGCTGCATGAATTTCGAAAATTTTTTAGAAAATTAATAAGAAAAATCAAGTGAATTGTTGAGACCCAAAATGTTCGAAAAAAAATGTTGAAAAAATTCATATTACTTTTTTTTCTCCAAAAGAGGGGGATTCATTTGTATCAAATATGATATATTATGCATTGAGGAGAAGGTACAATATTAGTACTGAGAAGTCTTGACTCATGATTTATTTCAATTTTGAAAACAGTAACATCTTCTTATATTTTCTTTTCGGGTTGACGAAATAAATAATATGTATTGAAAAAAATCTATTGGTGAAAATCATAAAAACAGTTCATCTTTTTCATTTTGCAGCCTTTCCTCCACCGGATTAGTTTTTCTATTTCTTTTTTTCTACTGATAACTTTTTCACTACTGATTACTCGTTTTGGAGCGATACTTGATGGTGCCTCCAAAGATGTTACAGTTTTCGAAGTGCTAGGCATCTCAGAGAAAATTTCCGGAGGAACTTCGTCAGGTATCTCAATCTCGTCCGAGTCATCTATAAATGGAAATAAGTCATCTTCACTCTCATAAGACATATCCATCAATTTATATACATCTTCTTCAGTCAGCGGCTTCTTCTTTCCTTTCTTTTTTACAAGATATGTATAGAACTCCATGATCTGTGTAAAAAAATGATGTCCTCTATAGTTCACAAGACGGAACAGGACTTCATGATGTATCACATATGATATCGAACAAATATGTAATTTTCAAATCTTCCTGGTATCAAATACTGTAACTGACTGAAAAAACAAAAACACTCACCTCAAGAAATAACAGATGAATTTTCTCCAAAGAATTTCGTGAACATACGCTTTGAAAAAAATCTTTGAAATTCACCACTCTCTCATAACCGCTGACCATTCCTCATTGGACACTTTCGAAGTTGAATAACGAACGTACACAAACCAATATATAAAATATGTTGGAATGCATATTGTCTCAAATATGTTACAGCATAAAACTCATAAACTCATTCATAGATGTCCGTAGAAGTATCATAAATACGATATATCAAATATGATACGCTATGCAGTTAAGGGTTAAAAAACAAATGAAATTCAAAAAAACCTTGATTTATGTGCAAGTGTATGCCAATTCAAGAAACCCACCTATCCATAGCTGGCCTCACATCTAATAATGCAAACTTATAGCTATTGTCCAATGAACCGCCATCATAGTAATCGATAACATATCGAACTTCTTTGCCGCATCTATCAACAATCCAGTCGTGTCTATCGAAAGGCAACTCATATCCCATCAACCACCTGATTCTGGCCCTTGGACTATAATCTGTAGCTTTTCCTCCAAAGCTCTTGAGCCTGGAAAAATCACATCAATTATTGCAAATTCTGATAATAGTTTTCATTTATAATTTTTATGTGTTAGTTCCTTCTGTTGAATGGTTGCTGAACATCTGCTCAATGTTTTAACATTCCTAAATATCAATATTAAGTGTTGAAAGGATGGCCATTCTTTGAAAACATAGAAATAATCTTATTCAGACTTCTAATGTGATGAACAGAAATATGGCATAGACAGATTACATAGGCTATTATAATAATTGCATAGCATATTACAACAGTAGTATAAAATTTCTATAACATAAATTGTAAATGATCTAAATATTCATCTAACCAAAATAGACATGAAGAGTCGTACTGGATTCAAAAATGCCATATGGAATTATCACACAAATATAATTCGTCTAAATAAATATTATCTTTTCAAAAATAAAACTATTTTACTCACTTTGGATTACCACATTCTTTAGCATGAAGTGCTTCCCATTTGAGCACCTCTAACCATGCTTGTTCATTATTAGCGTTATGAATTTTTATGATATCTGCCATATCTTTCTCTTTAATGTCTTCATCTTTCCATCTCCATCCTTTTCTCAGCATAGCATTCCAAAACATCTATAAAAATTGTTTTTTTTAATTTCTTGTAACTAGAGGAAAACGCTATTCGAACGATTCATATTTTAATTCAATGTATATGCTGAGAATACATATTCAATGAAAAGATCGAAATTTCCATGGATTGAAACAATCAACTTTTTGTTACCACCATTATAAAATCTTTGTATATTAAGGTGAACTAACCTGCTGACTAGGATAAACCCAGAATGGACTTTCACCTTCCTTAACGATAGCTTTAGGTATGGTAGAAACTTCCCGATCTGTAGGAAGTGGAAATGGTTGTCCTGGAGCAGGTTTTTGATTTGCTGGACCCATCTAAAATATTATTCAATGTAACTCAACTGTTAAATATAACCTTCCCAATGAATAAATGAGTTGAATCAAATAGAAAAATATGTATATTTGATGAAAAAGTTAGGAATTAAATATAAATTTCATTGATATAAACAGGTGTCAATCTTCTGCGATATAATGACTTCTTATGTTTGAGGGAATATTATCAATTCTTGATTCATCATAGTTGCCTTTATCAATATCAGAATCAGTCTGTTCTGCTTTATTTGAATTGTTTTCTTTTATATCACTTAAATCTTTCAGTAAGTTCCTGTCTTCAATCTATAAATATAATAAACATTAATTTAATATTTACCATATTTAGAGGGTTTATCTCTTCCTTATTGTTATGATCTATAGGACATCTCTCCTGAGAATATTGTTCTGGTTTCACCTCGGGTTTCACTTGTGAGTGCATTGGACATTCCTTTGGTATTTCACCCGTGCCTGTGTAATGTGCCCTTGATATAGGAGGGGGTTTGGGGGTAACTTGACATTTTCATTCTTTCTCGAGACTTCTTCAACAGCAGGTGGATTTATTAAACTATTTGCTGTTATTTCAGCACAAGTTACTGTGTTACCCATTTTTGTATTATCTACAGCTGAAAGGTTATGAATGAAATGTTATATTATATAAGCTTCGGATGAATTATACTTACATGACAAGTTCCAGAAAGATTTATATCAAGAATCAATCTACTTGAAGAATTTATTGAAGGATTTATTCATGAATAACTTGAATTTTTCGAATTCCTCAAAAAATTATTGAATATGAAGTTTGAACGAAATGAAATTGACAAGCACAAGGTCAAGCATAGAGTTATAAATATGCTCTTCTTCATGTGATGTGCTCGACCTTAAAAACTGTAAAATTGAAAGAGAATGAATAATTTTTCCGCAAACTTACTAATCTGCTGTTGACAGCAATCAGCATTTGACTGTAATTTTGTAATCCACGGTAATGATGGAGTATATTACCGAATAGACCTATTGTGTATAAAAAATACGACAAAGATGA
The DNA here is from genome assembly GCA_013421045.1 of Propylea japonica. Lineage (NCBI taxonomy): Eukaryota > Metazoa > Arthropoda > Insecta > Coleoptera > Coccinellidae > Propylea > Propylea japonica. The sequence continues at coordinate 42,915,082 of CM024245.1, read as the reverse complement.
ATTGGCATAGTATACACAATCGCAGTTTTTACAAAAACTTTCATTTTTACTACAGAGATCTGAATTCAGGAAAAATGTTTAATTTATATGATTTTCATTCTGGTGGATGATAATGGACCAAATCAATATTGGGTCTTGGCGCATTCGCCATTTTGCAGCAAATGAATCTAGCATTACAAGATTTCATGATTTACGATATCAACTATATGCTGTTTGCAGTAATTATAACACTAGAGTATTAGTTCTCATGCAAATAGATAAGGTTTTTTCAGAAAGCTTCGTTGAAATGAAAACTTGAAATACTTAATAAGACTTTGCATACTTATACACTTTGACGGATAGTTTTGTTCTTGATAAAGTTCCGAACAAGTTCGATTTACATGTTTCCTAAAGAATGGACATTTCATCTAGAGTTTATTTCGTTATCCTTCTGGGTGATCAACTCAGATTACCTTTAATGAGACCATTGAGACCTATAGGTTTTCTGCCGATTTACTTTTCGTGGCTAAATTCGGTCGAGGTCTCTAAAGTTATTGTAATACATTAATTTGAATGTTTTTTAAATGAGACATGCGAATCTTTTTCGTCCTGTCTCTGACTAATTATTTTAGGTTCCAATCCTCAAATTTGGAGGATTACAAATGTTGCCTCTTAGAGTCGATATTTTCTGTATTTCATTGCTCAGGCTGAACAGGTAACTTGCAGTAATGACAGGTAACTATAGATAGTTTTTGGTTCGTCTAATGAACTGTGCGCTGAGTTTCTTCCCCTTTTAAAATTTGAGTTTTTTTATGTAATAATTTTTGTACCCTTTATAAAACGAATAAATGAATAAATAGGTAAATGATGAGAATCTAATTGATAAATGCTAAAATTTTCAATGGAAATTTCCAGTATGTTAACATGAAGGGTTTTTTTCCTACGACATCAGCATTAAGAGTAATGTATATCTATCCAATAATCCACTCAATAGGTGATTAACTCTCAATTAAATGTTGAACTTCTACAGGTGTTACATAATAGTATGTCACAACTTAGGGGGATGAATATCTGCGTATAATTTCAAGAAAAAAGTCCATATGAACATGTGTCCGCAAAAGCTTCGTTACGAAGCTACAGGATGTTGAATTTTCCAAAAAAAAATTGTTTTTTCTCCATAACTCCTGCAGTTTTTGAGATATTCAGTCCAAATTTGGAATGCGATCTATTTTTAACAGTCTCCATCATTGCAAGTCCTGAAACTTAACTAGAATATACAGGGTGTTTCTTTTCTGGAGCCATGTCTCCTTTTTCTCGTTCCTCTAACAGTTTTCGAGTGAAAAAATATTGAACGATTGTATGTTATTCGCTAAATGAAGAAATTAGAGAAATACCCGATAGATATGACCAAAATTTGCTTTTATTTTGATAGCTCGTCATCTGATACTAAACTAAAGCTTATTCAATATCAAACTAAAAAAGAAATATAATTTTTTACTTGAAAACTGTTGGAGATACAAGAAAATAACAGGTGTCAAAAAGGTTTCTAAGTTAAACGAAGATATTAAAAATTGGTTGTACGCTGATCAGTGGCGTACCGCAAAAAAGTTTGAGAGGGAAAAAGGAGACATGGCTCCAGAAAAAAAACGACGTGCAATGTTGGAGACTGTTGAAATAACACGCATTCCAAATTTGGACTGAATATCTCGAAAACTGCAGGAGTTATGAAGAAAAAACCAATTTTTTTTTGGAAATTTCAACACCCTGTAGCTCTGTTACAAAGCTTTTGCGGACCCATGTTCATGAAAACTTTTTTCCTTGCAATTATATGTAGATTCATCCCCATAAGTTGTCACATACTATTATGTAACATCTGTATATTCGTAAGTCTATACTTCGAACGGAAAATCACTATGATTTTCTGAGAGTTCATCATTTTTGGAATGTTTGTTTCTAGAAATCACTGCAATCCATCCACTCATACAACAAGATATAGGTAGGTACCTACATGTTACCTCACAGTCATAAACAAAACCCGTAACACTTACAACGACCAAGATGCCACTAAAAAAATCTTAAAATGCACAACACGTAGTTGCGGCATCACCTACAGCCAGCAGGAATCGATGAAATCAATCAGTGGCAGCCTCCAGGAAGTTATGTTGATGGCATCTACGCCGTGCTGATGGAGGAGGCACGAAAGTTTAGTATCTTCAGCGGGTGAAAAGGTCGACTGAGAAAGTGAAGATGTTCTGCGAGCACGAAGCACGACCCTGCAGACTTAGGTATTGCTATTTGCTGATAATGTGAATTGAAGATCGTATTTACAACGAACGCCTATTTTGGGTTCGAGGAAAGCAGGATTACTCAACTGATTATCGGTATGAGATGGTGATTATGTCTGAGTGTGCTTGTTCCACATGATTAAACCGAATTTATTCTTCCTGAATATCTGTTATGGTTCGATCCCCTATAAGAGGGTTGGGCGAAAGTTTTTAATAAAATATTATCTTTCAAATCAGTGACTTTAAAATAAAAAGCTGAAACACATGAATTGATTTTGAATTAAACGTATTTTTGGCAATGATGTGGAATATCTTTTTCAACCTCTAACTTTTTTTTTCAAAGGCAAACATATCTCGTAAATAGGCTCGTTGAAAAGGTCGTGTTAGATGGAATCTTCTCATACTGTTTTTGGAGCGATCGTTCTCCTTAATCGATGGCTATACCGTTTTGCCCAAATGTCTGTAATTTTCGAATTTTGAGCTAATGCGATTCTACTTCCTGACGACGAATTTCTGTCCGTGGGGCCGTTCGGCCGTCCGTTAGCACAATAACTTTCGAGGGGATTGTCCTACAGACCCGAAATTTTCAGGGTGAGTTCCGTTTTGAAATGGCTCGGTTAAGTTCGTTAACCAGCCAGATCGTACAGGGTGTAAAATAAGGCCATTCAAAAATTTGTTCCTGAATATCTCAAAAAATACGAAACCAATCGGAATGAAATGTGGCGGTCATATGCAAGATGATCATAATAAGCCTCATGAAAAATTGTATGGCTATAGTGTAAACAGAACCATAGAAAATTCAATTGGAATATTAAAATGAAGAAACTTCATATTTTCATGAAAAAATATCCAATTCGAATGAAATTTATTTTGTTAATGAAAATTGATACGCTGAATGTTCATACAGAATTTATTTTGTGAATCTAGACTGACGTTCATGCGAAATTTCAAGAAGATCGCATTATCAGAACCACAGAATTTAATTTTTAATTATTTTTTTTTAACATATTTCATTTTGTGATTGTCCAAAATATAATTCCGATTGTGCTGAAATTCTGCATATATATATTCGGTATCAATCTTAAATCTCATAAAAAATTTTGAGGTAATAGTTCTACTGCTCCACCAAAGAACGAGTGCTCAAAAGCTCCTGCTCAGGGCTTATCTTAAATTTTTTATTTCATTCATATGATCATCAGGAAATATAACAAATATCTATCAAGAAATTTTAATACCTTCTCAGTTCTTTCTACGAGTTAATTTAACATAGTAGATGCTGAAAATGTCCTCCATCCTCTACTTGGCATGCTCCAAAGCGATGGTAAAGTTCGTCTATGAATTCTGGAAATCTCATGGTCAGAAAATGCGTTCCAATCGAAATTATTCGAGGTTTTCTTCTAATTTAAGAGTGGATTATTTTTCATGGACTTCCGCACCACCCCTGTATAATAACAAAGCTAAATGTAGGTATATACGGTTCGTTTATCAATTCGCTAAAGCGAGTCAAATTTTTCATTCAAAATTACTTGTGCGAAATTTTCTGAACATATTATAGATGAAAACGCTGAAGAAATCAATATTTCAATAATTTGGGAACTATTAAAGAAAGAGACGAACAAAATCCATTGGAGCAATCAGAAATCTGAATATCTAAATCACCTGAACGATAATTCACGGAAAAACAAATTTTCAAGTTTTTATTTGAGGCCCGAATCTGACAATTGTATGCATAAGTTATAGGACAATATACAAGGTGCGGCAAAACGAACAGTGCAGTTTTTATGGGCTATTAAAAAAATTGGCACAACCTACGAAAAAGTGATTTATTCTGTTTGAGTCAGTACCTCACCCCATTTTTTCATTTGAGTTTCAAAGAGTACATCATTAAGATGATGTCCTCCAGAATCGATGTACTGATATAGGCGATTTCTGAAGTTTTCAACTGCGCCCCGGCACATATCGATCGGAATGGCGGCGATTTCCTCTCTTATACGGATCTTAAATTCTTCAATATTGTGAAAACGCTTCATAGGAAAAAATATCAAATGCTCAAATCCAGTGATCTCGCCGGCCAGAGGAACGAGGCGCGCATGGTACATTTGTGATATTTTTCTATGAGGCTACCTCAAGGAAAAGATTTTTAAGTACCGTACTCACAATTTGGAAGAACTTGAGATCTGCATTGGAGAGAAAATCGCCTCCATTCGATATGTGTCAGAACGCAGTAGGAAACTTCAGAAATCGCCTATCCTATTAGTGCATCGCTTCTGGAGGACCTAATCTTGATGATGTGATCTTTCAAACTTAATGAAAAAATGGGGTTAGGTATCAACTTAAACAGAATAAACGACTTTTTCGTAGGTTGTGCCAATTTTTTTTATGGCTGATCAAAACTGCACTGCTTGTATTGCCGCACCCCGTATGAGTGCTAAAGTGTTCGAGATACTTATGGAAATTTTTTCAAGATGGAACAACTAAAAAATCAGCCTATTCATCACATCTGAATTATTATTTCTGATGTCCACTATATTCGCTCCTTCATTTTAAACACCCTGATGTATGTATAGAAAGGTAGGTCGCTGAATTTGTTCTGAAATTCAAATCTCCCAGCATATTTCAGAATTTCAAACAAAATTCTGGTACTAAAAGGCAAAATAGCATATACCTTTTCTTCATTATAATAATGTGAAAACTAAACGTGAAGAGATTGGCAAATATTATAAGGTTGGGAAAAGGAAGGTAAGGCAATTGCCAATGCCATTGCTGACATTCGGCATTTCCACGCTGACATCATGGAATCATTATCATTTCAAAATGTGTTATAAATCATTGTGATTCACCGGGCCAGAAATATATATTGTTATTGATGCTATCTTCCTCAAGTCTGTATTGGATTGAATACTTAATCTGAAGTGGGTTCAAAATAGCAAGTTACCTACCCAAGAAAATGACTATTCTGAGAACGTTTTAGGACATTATTCGGCATATTTTCACGTTTGATCCTGAAAGCACGAATGTTGGTAGGTATTTTCACTAGTTTTTTTGTATCCGGATTTCCAACCATTATTTTCCGAATATTCTCAGAACTGGAGATACGCTCAGGTCCAACTCTCATATTCATCTGATCAGAAAATTCTGTTAACTTTCTGCGATTTTTTTGTGAAGATCATTAGAATAAAATAGAAATAGTTATTCCACAAATTTCGATACTGGAAATAAGCAGTAGATGTTGAGGGGGAATTCTTGAAGATGGAACATTCATCTACATATTATTTGAACCATTTCCTTTATTTACTTTTTCTGTTCGAAATTTCGGCAAGCATTCGCCAGCCGTCATCAGAAAAACATTTTGTACTCATAAAAGCAATTTAATTTCGTCACCCCTGACTCCCTGAAAATATTCGTTATTTTGACAGTCCTCAGAAAACAATCCATGACTTTGATCTATTTTATATCAATAAAATTATTAGTTTCACCAGGAATAGTAGTTATTTAGTCAACAAGGTTATTGGAGACAGCGAATAATGGTCAAAATAAGCGAACGCGTCATAGTTCGAGACCATTCTTCTTCTTCTTCTCTGTGCGGTGCCTTACCGGCCGAACTGAGGCCTAGTGGCCCATTGTTCACCCGCATCATTCTACAGAGACTCAGCTCCTCAGACACGAAGACAGAAATGTCGCGAGCCTGCCAGGAGTGGTCCCTCTCACCATAGGAATAGAAGGTGTTGGATTTCCTAGGTGTGTTGACCTTAACTCAGTAAGGTTTCCACATTTGAACAAAATATGCTCAACCGTTTCATCAGTACTCCTGCACCACCGGCATAGGGAGCAGCTCGTCAATCCCATTCTCTTCAAATGCTTGTTAAACAGGTGACCAGTCAATGCACCAGTCACCAGACTGAGTTGTTTCCTCTCCAGCAGCAGAAGCCTATTGACCTCAGATCGCGAGGACGGTCTCTCAATGAGAATCCTCGACCACCTCAGGCCCACCCCTGCGCTCCATTCCGAGGAAAATTCCCTGTTCAGCCAGTTCCTGAAGAAACTTCTGACAGATGTGCGACAGATTGGCAGCGAAGGCTCCGGACCAACAAATGCTAATCCGGCTCCCCGCCTAGCCAGTTCATCTGCCTTGACGTTACCAGGTATATCCGCATGAGCCGGACACCAGACCACTTTCAAAAAGTTATCAGAGCCCAGCCCACGCAGAGCTTTCCTGCATTCTTCTACCAGAAGAGAGTCAACTCTAACATCAGATAGAGATTTCAGAGTTCCCTGGCTGTCGCAACATATATAAATGTGCTGGCCAGAGTATCCCCTGCGAATGTTTTCCAGTGCGCATGCAAGAACCGCAAATAGCTCAGCCTGCACAATGGAACAGTCCTTCCCCAGAGGGATAGCCTGATTAAAGTGAGGACCCACGATTCCGGCCCCAGACCCTGTTGCTGTGACAGAGCCATCAGTGAACCAGGTGGGACCTTCTGGACTAAGAAGCCTGTTTGATGAAGACCATAGGTCTCTGTCGGGAACAATTACCCTGTAGGGTTCGTCGAAGCAGAACCTAGTGCCCGCGCGGTCACCTCTCTGGAGAAGGGGAGCGTGAGCATCCTTGACCATTTTGAGGGCCCTCGCGTGCCCAGTGAAGAGTCCTCCATCGCGCCATTGTCCCCGTTCCCAGATTCCTAGAGCTGTCTTCATAGCCACCTCCTTCACAAGTAAGTGCAAAGGAGGGAGACCCAGCAGACATTCCATCGCTGCTGTAGGGGTAGACCTCAGAGCGCCTGTAATACTTAAACAAGCTTTCCTCTGGCATTTAGTCATAATGTTCTGGTTGACGGCCCTCTCCATAGAAGGCCACCACACCACAGAGGCATAGGTCAGGATAGGCCTCACCACGGCAGTATACAACCAGTGCATAATGTGCGGTTTGAAGCCCCATCCATTACCCAGCACCCTCCGAGTGGACCAGAATATTACATTGGCTTTATTCGTTTGAGTCTCAACGTGTTTGTTCCACAAAAGTTTGCGGTCCAATATCACCCCGAGATAACGAACTTGTTCGGATAGAGTGAGCCCAACTTCAAACAGACTGGGAAGTCGTAAGTTGCTAGGCACCCTCTTTCTAGTAAAGAGAACCATCTCTGTCTTACTAGGATTTACCGAGAGCTCGTTTTTCAAGCACCATCGTTCGACCCGTCGCAGAGCATTCTGCATCAGATCCCCAATGACACTGATCACCTTACCCCTGATTAGTATAACAAGGTCGTCCGCATAGGCCACCACAACGAACCCAGCCTTCCTTAACTCCACCAGGAGCTCATCCAGGACGAGATTCCACAGTATCGGAGACAGAACACCGCCCATTAGTCGCTAGATTAATAACCGTGTTGATTACAAGATTTTTCCGACCACTTCAACATGAATAGTATATGAATTCTTGATTGACTTGAAAATGTTTATGTTTCTTTGTAAAAGTAGAGTTTTGACAGTTCTCAGTATGCTTCTGAATACTTTGTGTACGGTTGCCATGAGAATTGCACATTAATTGAACATTAAAGTGGGCCATTAATGTTCAATTTCGTATCCATTAAAATCACCTTTTATTTTCGAGTTCAGCGGAAAAATAAAAAAACGGCCAAACTTTATTATTGGTGTTCAAATTCTGTGTGACAACATTTTATGACGTTATGGTCGTTGATACTGGTCAAGCTGATTTTTATTATGACAAAATAATTAAAATCAGAAACTTTGGTAGCTTGGTCATATTGAAAACAGGATATTTCAAATTCGAATCTTCTGAAATCTATTGGTTTAATTTTATTAATCAAAGAATAATTTGAGTTTTCCGTTTGAAACTTGAACCTACTCTGAATAGTTGTTCCTTTTGGATGTATTCATTGTATTTACGGTCAGTATGAAGAGAAGAATTCACATAAAAATTACATATCCATGGATTCGTGAATTCCTCTCAGTAAAAAATGGTCTGATTGCAGTACTTTCCAATCACAAATTGTAAATTAATTGATAAATTTTCAATAAAAAACGGCACAACCAATTCTACTTTCAGCCACACCGTTGAATAAATAATCAAATTTCTTCCATTTGATGTATCACAATAGATATAGTCCCATTTGAAAAGAAAAAGTATGGAAATTCAAAAAAGCATAGGATGAATTGCTTCAGAAATTAAAAATTGACGCCGGGTACGAGGATTTTCCCGAATATTTATTGGTACATGAATTATCGACGAGTAATGTCCTTTTTTTGGCACGTTGAATATGATGACAATGCTCATACTGTGTTCTCCTCACTTTTAAACTTCTGGTATTATATTCATTCGAACAATGAAAGCCTCTGTGCTAAAATCATCAAAGGTTTCAGAGAATGAAGAATCATACATTTTGTTAGGATGACATGACCTATGACATTCAGTGAAGTTTAAAAATATGCGAAACTTCGAAGATACCATGAACCTATTATTAATAATTAATGAATGGATGCCTCATATCTAAATTGATCGCTTATATCCGAAGGCAATGAAAGTTTTTATATGACTCAGATTGGCATAAAGTGATTTGAATATATCTTACGGTTTATGTATATCAAAATTAAATGAATCATTGTACTATTCTTGAAATCATATCTTGATCAAATCGTGGAGGAATGTTTGATTGAGTTATATAACTACTTTTTCTTTTAACTGGATGATGAATGATTCCATCCTAATCAACGCAATGGATGAATTCAAAATTATTTACGACTTTTTTTCGACACGAAAATATTAAAAAAATCCTTTAATTATATTTGTAGCAGATCCCCTTTGCTTATTCGAATTCGAAATACATATCTCACTTCTTAGTTTGATTTATTTCAGTTTGAAAAAGGGTTACCGTTCACTGCGACCTAAAGGTCTATTGTGCCCCCTTACAGAGATGTTCTGGCCAAAACCTTCAAAGCTCGCCTTCCAGTTCTAATAAATATAATCTAATAACTGTAAAGGCTTCCAACGAGGCTAGTTCCTCACTCTTACAACTTTCTCGCCCAAGGTATTCTCCCCTTAGGCTTGCAATCCCAAGGCATTCCGTGACTAGGTGATTGGGGGTTTCTTCCTCGTCCCTACAGAACCATCTATGCCGAAACCCTTTTTTTTAAATAGTAATATGTGTATGGACTGTGACATTTCAAATGAAATGAGAGAAAATGAGGAAATTTCATTGAATGTTTCACAATAGGGTTTCCTGCTTTTGTAATTACAAATCCATGGATTCGTGAATTTTCCTTCGAAAAATTTAGAAAAAGAATAACGGTCTCTTTGCTGTACTCTACAATCACAAATTGTAAACTAATTCCTAATTTTTTAATGAAAAAACGGAACAATTCATCCTTCTTTAAGTCATATGGCTATGTCACTTTTTCTTGCTTAGATCTAAATACTTTTTTGGAATGCTGTCTTAAAGTTCTGAAGGGACGTCTTCCAATGATCCTTTCCCGGAAGATTCCTTTTTCAGTTACTACTTTCCCCAAAAAATCTTTCTTTTAGGTGCATTTGCCTAACAGGTCCATAATACCGGATTATATCCTCTCCCATAGTGATATTTCACCAAAATATAAACACAAATTTCGGAATAATAATACGAAACTTTCAATAAGTAGTATAGTTGTAGTGGAATGTAACTTCATGAAAAATGTATGGATAATTTGGGTCTATCTCTTCATTAAGCTTTTGAGCGCCCGTTTTACTTAAACGAGTACTAGGTATATCGTAATATCGTTTTGCCCAAATGTCTGTAATTTTCGGATTTTGAGCCGAAAATTGCCATAAACGATAGGATTAGACTCCCTGATGACGAATTCGTGGTCAAATTCAATTCAGGCCTTGAGGCCGTCCGGCTGTCCGTTAGCACAATAACTTTCGAAGGAATTGTCCTGGAGACTTGAAATTTTCAGGATGAGTTTGGGTCCCAAATGGCTCGGTTAAGTTCGTTAACCAGCCAAATCCTGAAGGGTTTACCATAAAATATGGACATTCAAAATTTTTTTTCCTCAATATCTCAGAAAATACGAAACCAATCAGAATGAAATTTTACGGCCAAATACAAGATGCTGGTAACCAGCCTCATGCAGAATTTTGTACCCATAGTGTGAACAGAACCATAGAAAATTTGATTGGAATATAGAAAAAGGAACTTCATATTTCCATAAAAAGATATCAGACTCGATTGAATTTTTTTTTTGAATGGAAATCGATATTCTGAATGTTCATCTTAAATTTTGTGGCCATAGTATCAACAGAACCATAAAAAATTTAATTGTAATATTGAAAGAAGAATCTTTATAATTCCATAACAGAATATCCGATTCGAATGAAATTTATTTTGAGAATGAAAACTACTATACTGAATGTTTATGCTTTTCCTTAATTTATTTTACTTCTTTTCTTTTTCTCATAGATTCTGCTCTAGTTCTTGATGATTTGGGTTACAAACAAAATTTAGAGGCCTTCCCAGTTTCTATGACTATAACATAAAATTGGTTGATAGTTTTTTAGATTGCAGGTGCAAGAGCTAAAAGCAAAAGAGAAGCGAGGGAGAGATGCTCGAAACAAATTGAGATAGTTACGATACAAAAACTTCTTGAATGCACGCCACTGGTCATTAGTTCCATGCGAAGTACCTATAGAGATGACACGGTACCATCAATGAGACAAATATGTTAATTTTCGAACGTGACAAAGCCGACATTTGATATTATGTCACCTCATTGTACCATGAAGAAAGCCAACCATTGTAACAATGAATGATATTTGAGATGATTTTACAAGGGGGGATAATAGAATGTTATAGATGTCTTGTAGTGCAAGGTTTTCGTTTTCATCGAGACGTACACTTTTCTTAGCATATGTTAACCGGATTATCTGGGTCACCGGTATATGGTCTTATGGCAATAATTCGTCTAATTGCTCCAGATTCGTTTTGAAATCGTTCGATTAATCCAGATAGCTCTCACTCTGCAGTGTCGGGCGACAGAGAACGGAAGTTCTATCAGATTACACGAAAATCTTCTCATTGTTTTAGAATTTCAGAAAAAAGTGGCAGATCATGCTTCCTGTGACATAAGATGGTCTTGATTTCGTCAGGCCATTCATAAAACAATACCTACTTCTTAAGGATATCAGTTGCGCCTGACAACTGAGCTCTAGCAATATCTTTCATCAAAAGATGTTTTGAGGTCCTGTCCTAATCCTTTTGTGTCAGAATGTAAAATAATAAAATGTTTGATATGACTTAACCAAACTTAATAGAGCGATGAGAACGATTGTTAGTTAGATCTTTGAGGTCTTGAATCGACACTGGGCTATTGGCGTAGACCTTCTCTTTCATGTGGCCCCAAAGGAAGAAGTCGCAAGGTGTTGAATCACAAGATCTCGGTGGTCAATTGTGATCACCTCTTCGAGAGATAACACGGTTCGGAGACTTTTCCCACAAAAGAGCAATGGTTTCATTGCTTGTGTGTCACGTAGCACCGTCTTGTTGAAAGTAAACGTTGGCCAGATCAATACTACCCAATTTTGGCCATAAAAAAATCATCAATCTTCAGCGACGTGCACGGGTTTTATTCTTTACATCACTAACTTGTCCCAACAGCTCGAATTTTTCCACCAAATTCTTTATTGCGGTCCGACAAGGTGCTTCACGACGACCCAAACATGTTCGAGTTTTACGAACCATCTCTGCCAAATTTTCGCCATTTTTATAGTGCATTTTAATAATTTCAATGAGTTCTTGAAGCGTGTATCGTTTCATTTTTATTAATGGCGTAGTTTCTACTTGTCAAATGTCAAAAAATGATAGCTTCAAACGTGACATCTAACGAAATAGCTGGCACTTCAAATTAACACCTCCTATTGGAAAACCTTTTATAGTGTGGTGACGCACAAAAGACCTCTTTGATAGCAGTGCATAAAGCTTGTCGTTGTGTCAATCGAACATAATCTAATCAAATCTAAGAGGTACTGCTTTTAATGTTGATCTAGAATCTAGATCTGAAGTAAAGGCGACTTGAATGAGCCCAGATAGAGCTAGATGTTTTTTCGGGATAAGATTTGGATGTGATATATATGTACATAAAACCCTTGTTTGATATTAACATATGTAAATGAAATTTAACAAGTTTATTGGCATAAGTGAAATCAATTCATAGTTTAGTTCCCTTCAGCCTATAAATTATACAGAATGTCCATAGAATTCGTGTTCTTCATAAATCTTAATGATCAAACACATGCAGTCATGAATGGAACTTCTCACATCACGTCTTATATAACATATAATATTACTATCACCACACAATTTATCATATTATGATCATTTCAATTGACTTCACGTTCTCCTGATTATACGCCTATCGATTCAAGAAATCTGCAGAACTTTTCTATTTCATTGAAAACTTTTCTCACGATGATGCTGAATATCCTTAAATCCATCAATATCGATGACTTCTCATTACGTAACCAATGAGAATGTAGAGAATACATGTCCTATCATGATGGGGGAGATCTTCAAGAATGAAGTTTTACACTCACGTAATAATATTGTTATTGCCAAGATGTGAAAATCGAATTTTCGCTCTCCATTATATTCAGCAACAATTACAATTATTATGCTATTCATTAGTACTTCCTATTATAGTAATTAGTTTCTTTTATCGTCATAATTGATGAGTTCAACCAAGTGGGAAGTACTTTCTTTCAGTTTGTTGAACCATGGGACAAACATTTGTCAATATGTCTGTTGTCACCCGAAGATAAAACACTTATTTCGTCCAATATTTGAGTGTTTTTCAAGCAGAAATACTTAAAGTCGTAAGATGCATAGATAGAAACTTGGAAATATACTATGTATCAAGGGTGTGGCCTAGTGATTCGTTCTGATAGTCAAGCTGCTATTGAAACACTGAACTTCTAGGTCATCCACTCAAAGCTAATATGGCAGTGCTGGAAAAAAACCCGATGAAGGATACAAGAACAACAAGGTTCCTTTGGTATAGGTCAATTTGGAATCGAAAGAAACAAAGAGGCTAACACACTTGCCAGAAAGGAGCACAAATGCCACTTACTGCCCAGAACTCTTCGGTAGTATTATAGGCAAAGGCACCTACAGAAAGAATTTTTGGGAGAAAGAAGAAACTGAAAGAGAAACACTCTACAGATACAGATAATTCCAAAAAGTCCCTTCTGAACTCTTTAAAACAGCAAGGTCATAAAAGTATTTGGATCTTAGTAAGAATAAGTTGCGCCTCCTCACTGGCTTTCTAACAGGAAATTGTGTCTTGGAAAGCATATGATGAAAATTGGCTTGATAGAACTAACGAGAGTAGAATCTCTGAGAAAAAGGAGGTAAACCCTTTTCACTCAAGGCGGTTTTGGATATTTACTTGGCTCAACCCGATCCCTAAACTTCGCGTTCGTTTACTTAAACCGAACATCCAACTCGTGTTCGGAAAGTACGGTGCTATCAACTCGATCACTGGCTCACTTGAGAGCAGGTTCGTAGAGTCACCGCACGCACACCGCAGTTCAATTTTGTATTTGACAAAGGCTGAAATAAGTCTTCTACTCTTTTCTCAATTATTCCATATATTATAGTCCTAAAAATTATGGAAAGAGAAGAGAATTTTACTCAGTGTAAAATGTGTGGTTATAGGAGCCGATAAAATAATGTGAAACATATTCTTCATAACTTTGTATGCAGATCTTAAAGCTTAAGCCTTCTACATAGGCACTCAAAGATAACATTGAACATACGAGGGCACACCAGAAATAATAAGAAAGATTTTACAGAAGCCAGTAAATCCAAGCAAAGCTAGAGACAATCGGTAAATAAACTGGAACTGAAAAAATAAATTCTTTACTTCTTCAACTTAGGTATCCAAAAATGACATTAAACATAGAAGGCACACCAGAAATTATAAGAAATATTTTACGAATGCCAAAAAATGCAAGCAAAGCTAGAGACAATCCGAAAATAAACTAATACTGAAAAAATAAATATATGAAATATTATACAACTGTCACTTCAAATCCTAAACCTGATGTGTTCGTAAACTTAGAACCCGAACTGTAATGCGAGTAGATCAGTTACGTGACCCAAAGGGTCGTGTTAGAAACCCAGAGTTTCCGAGAACGCCTTTAGTTTCAAAATGATTTGACATTGCGAGCCCGCTCAAAGAGTAAACTATATTTTCAAACTCTATTTTCGAACATTATTTTATCTGATGAAAAATTAGAAATTGCTACATATTTCTCCACAAAATAGGTTGAGCAGGTTTTGGCTGTTACCACTTAATACAAGCCAAACCTTTTTTATGAAGCCACCATTAATGGAAAGATGGAGATTGTTAAGCAGTTGAAATAATTTTAGCCATGTTAAAAATATTGAAGCTTTTTTCCAGAAATTGTTTTCATCAATTGCTCACTGGGTTGTTTTTGTGAGGCAGGCAGTTTGTTCAATCTTATTTCTACCTGATTCTCTTCTTCATATGCTACTCAAATCATAAAGACATCCTTCTGAGATAAGAGTTCTTCTGAACCTTCGTTAAACATACCATCACCTCTCTGGGAACATATTATATTGATCAATTGCGTGGGAGCAGAGAATTTAACCTTCATAATAACAAGAAAGATGATAGCTGACCAATCGAAGAATTTTCAGCATTTTAGGAAATAACACCACGATATTTATCGACGTCTAATTGGCCGATCGTGTAGCACCAATACATAGTTATCGTATACATCGTGGACAGCCTTGATCTATTCTTGCAGACATCCTTCGTCGGTTTCATCATTTCTTCAATTAGATTTGTATTATTCTCGACTGTGGGATCGTTATAGTCAGCAAGATTCTCATCGTTCCTTTATCTACCTGAAATACGATATGAAATTCGATGGAATTTGGCACGAATCAATACGCTGGAGACTCAATTTGGGACCATTATTCGTGCCATCCTGACTTGCAAGTTTGTAATAAATCAAGTGATTATTTATAGGTGAATACCGCGCAATACCATCTTCTATATAGATTTGGAAATTCACATCTGAAACATACTATATACAATGCATCAGACAGAGAATTCTTCCATCCAGTTGCACAGATGAATAGTCGAGATAATAACGTGTTGTAACTGAATGAATTCCGTTGACTTATTACAGTAACCTAGTCTTGTCTCTCTCTTATCGCAGTATGGTAGGGAACCTGCCGTACACGTATAGAATTATTTAATTTCAGGCTGCCCAAAATACTCGATTCAAGTATTTACTGTTGCCTACTACACTAAAAGAATTATGCTACTCCCAACGATAAGAGATGGATTAGACTAGAATATTGCAATAAGACAACGGAATTCAGTATATTACAGCACAAGATTGTCTCGACTATTCATCTGTGCAACTGGACGGAAGAATTCTCTGTCTGATGCATTGTATGTCGTATGTTTCAGAAGTGAATTTCCAAACCTGTATACATTGAGTGACAGAAAACAATCCTGTTATGTTCGAATAGTCTGGAAAAATGTCAACGAATACTCATTTCTTATGAAAATAGTAAAGACCTGCTTAACCAATAACTCTTTGAGCACTATAATTTCAAGCTGATACATAAAATCTCCGAGTTAAGTTTGAGGCTTGAAAATAAATGAAAATTTAAATTACACAACCGAAACTTTATAAAAATATATCATATTATGTATTTCAAACGGAACGTATATAATTAATTTAATTGTTTCACAATGGACTGAATGAAGCTGATTCCTTTAGGAAAAATAATAATTATTCAAATTTGAATATTCCGAGAACCATTACCTACGTTCATTCTATTCAATTATGAATGAAAATGTTATGTTCAAATTTCAAAACTAACACCATAACCTCAGAAAGTAACAAGTTCAAAACATTAAATTTTTGGTTTAAAAAAACTTGATTTCATGAATGAAAGTTTGTAACTTGTGTAAAGTTATTTCCAATACAAAAGTCAACGGCATTAACGTTTATAATATTGTTACCTAAATATCTGAATTTCGAAGCAATATTTACTCTACATTTACTATTATGCGAATTATAAATCAAGAACAATCTTCGGTCAACCTAGCTCATAATCAAACTTGGTAGTGATATTGCGACTATAGATGTATATAAACATTTCTAGTCTTCACACAATTTTACGAAACCGTATGTATCGTTATTGTAGAGCTAAATATGAAATTTTGATAAAAAGAGACACAGGGACAAAAATATGACACGCTGTGTTCCTAGGTTAGGCACATATAAGTATGATTTCGAAAAGGATTTAAAGATGAATGAATACAGAATACCTAAAGAAGAATAACATTCCGAAGAATGTGGTTCAACATCGAGAGTTACTTTCAACTCATTATGTAGTTCTACCAATTTCGAAATTCCCTTCAAATCACTTCAGAATGGTAATAAAATGAATATAAAAGTGTTGTCATTACCCATTCGTTCAATTATGGAGCAATATTTAATTTCAATATAATTTATCTTTAAAAGTGTATATAATCGAAAAAAGTTTAATAATTCTCAAGTACATCATTACATCAGGTCCATTTTTGTCTTTGAAGAGCCAATAAAGGAATTTATATCAATAATAACATTGTTTAACATTGTTAAACAATGATAATAATATTTTTGCAATCTTTGAATTCATTCTACTGAAGTGACTGGATCTTGTTTGGATATTATCCCTTTTTGTGGAAACTTCATGTCACGAGCTATTTTTGATTAAATATTTACTTCTACAGTTATGTTAGGAAAGATTTTTACGAAATTCTTCCACCATATAAAAGCTGGAACTACATTTTCTGATGAATACCTACTGGAATGTGATTTATATATTTTTTTATTACCCCTGCAAGCATATATCTTCTATTGAACAATTAAAATGATGAATGTTGATCATAGCGTGTTTCGATGATCACATCAATCAAATTCCGAAACTATCATTACAGTACAGTCTCTATAATCCGGCCGTGCGCCACTCCGGCACGTCCAGTAATCCGGCACTCGGCGTCGGAGGAGGGAGGAGCTGTTTTCATATTTTTGCATGTCAACAAACCGTTTTTTTACATTGACCTTAACTGTGTTTTGCTTATATGTAATATTTTTATCGGTTTATACATAATATTATATAATGATTTTTATACTGTACTTGTTTTGTAGTAATTATACGATGTTTTTATGGTTTATTTAGCTCTTTTTTATCATATCTCCACTAATCCGGCAATTTCGGCAATCCGGCACTACCGATCTCAATATAGGGCCGGATTAGCGAGATCCTACTGTACTAGATTAGTTTTGGAAATTACTTTGTTATCTTATACTATCAATAAACTAGTTCCTTATGTTCATCCTGAGAGCATATTTGCGAAAATTTCTTCTTAATGATCACGCAACATATTCAATCAACGAATCAACTTGATCGTATTATTTTCTATGAAAAATGGTTCCCATAATAAAAAAGTGTTCACTGTCCGTCCATGACATAACTAGTTATTTCTCAAGAACTGCTTCATATCACCACAAGGATATATTTATCGACGTAATATATGCAACTAGACAGCTTGACTTCTGCCAAGAATCTCCCATACTCAACATAAAGTCAAACGTAATGATTATAATTGATCATAATTTGTGTTTCACAACTAATTCATTTTATACACTAATTTGTTTCATTCAATTCACCTGTAACGAGTAGGTTATACATTCGACATAGCTACTTTGTTGTCATTGTACCTATAAAGGTTTAGCAAAAAAATTATTTTAATGGTTGGACGTTTTAATGAAGAAGATGTTTTCCAATCAATGGAATTTTTGCTCAAATAGATGTGAAGGTCGGAACTGTTAAATTATTTATGTGAGTAAACTGTGCGTTTATCTATGGGATTGGATAACATAGTTCATCAATGAAGACGAGACCAGAATGATAACTTTTATGTTTCTTTGATCTTCTGGATAACTTCGTCACGTAACTTCGTCACTTAACTTCGTCACTTCGTCTGTTATTTCCGACAGTTCTCAAAAAAATCGACGCTTTTGATCTTGTTTGGATTTATTCAGTTGTCAAAAATTCAATTGATCTTTTTTGGCTGGATCTTATAATTGGAGCTCAGTTGTTTTTGATCAACAGACGGTTGACTGATAGGGTTTTCGTTTTTTTAGTTTTAGTTTTAGTTTAAAGAGGGGTTACAGTTCACTGCGACCTTAAGGTCCATTGTGCAAGAAGAAGCTGTTCTGGTCAAAACCTTCATAGCTCGCCTTCCAGTTCCAGAGATCTAATGAAATCTAATAACTGTGAAGGCTTCAACGAGGCTACTTCCTCACTCTTACAAGTTTCTCGTCCAAGGCATTCCTTCCTCAGGCACGCAATGCCAAGGCATTCCGTGACTAGGTGAATGGGGGTTTCTTCCTCCTCCCCACAAAACCTACACTCGTCAGTGTCCGATGATCCCATCC
Source organism: Propylea japonica (assembly GCA_013421045.1). NCBI lineage: Eukaryota > Metazoa > Arthropoda > Insecta > Coleoptera > Coccinellidae > Propylea > Propylea japonica. The sequence goes on along the minus strand of CM024245.1, from coordinate 42,896,302 downwards.
TCAACAAGTGCTTCCTGAGCCGACAATGTCCTGTAAGAAAGCCAGTGAGGAGGTGTAATTGCTTCTTACCAAGATACAGTTATCTTTTGGATCCCGCTGTCTCGAAGTTCCGAAAGAACTCAGTGGAATGATCTATCCCTGGGAGATTCCGCCAGAGTTTTTCCTTCTCGGCTTTCTCCTTCTCCAGAAACTCTTTCTTATAGGTACATTTAGATATACCACAGAAGGGTTCTGGGCCAATGAGTGACATTTGTGCGCCCTCTTTGGCAAGTGTATTGGCCTCTTCGTTTCCTTTGATTCCAGAGTAGCCGGGAACCCAGATTAAAAAGACCTTATTTTTCTTGCCTACCTCGTTGAGATTGTTCCGGCACTCCCAGATCATTTTAGAGTCGATGACGTAGGAGCTCAGCTTGACTATCTGAGTGTATGGCTATATCACACTTCTGATTTTTTTTAGATTTATATCTAAACATCTTTCAATAGCTAAGATTTCCGCTTGAAAGATGCTCATACAGGAGCCTAGCGACAGTGCACACTTGGTGCAGGGTTTTCGGTTACTGACATGAAAGCTGATGCCCTCAATTTTCTCAATTATCTCTTCTTTTGTGTATGGTCTCCATTCTCCATTTCCATGTTGAACAAAGAACAAAAAACTAGCTACTGGAGGTACTGATAAGTCGAAGCTCGTGTTTAGGATTTTATGGGGTGGATTTTTCATGATATCAAAAAAATTAGAAAAACTGAGACGTTGAATTATATCGAAAAAATTTGTGCTCCAATAATGAGATTCAGCCTAAAAAGATCAAATGAATTTATTCACAACTGAATAAATCGAAAATAGGTCATTGAACTGTCAAAAATGACAAAGGAGAACAGAAGTTCGGTTTCTGAAAGTTAAGATCCTAAGGTATCATCTAGATGACGTCTGACCAACACTGGTCGAAATTTTGAATATAAAAAGTAAGAATAATGAAAAAACCCAAACAATTTATCAATAAATGCGTGTCTTCTCGGAAAATTAGAAGAGACAAGCTTCGAAGTATAAGTTCGCTTTTTCTTGACTTTTAAAGGAATTGGTTATTTTGATCTGCCTGCCAATTGATTAAGATTACTTTCAATCTCTGGAAATTCAAATTACCATTGGAGCCCATGCTTGTGCATTAAATCTTTTTTTCCGTCGACCTCAAAATAAAAGGTGATTTTAATGTTTGTGAAATTGAACATTAGTGAGCCATTTTAATATTCAATTTCTGCTATTTCAATGTGCAATCCTCATGGTAACCGTACACACAAAGTATTTAGCAGCACTACGAGAAATGTCAAAACTTTACTGGAACAAAAACATTTCATTATGTCAGATGTTTTTTTTGTGCAGAATGAGAATATATTTCAATAATAGTATATTATATTATAAGGATTAAAAGTGCATATTTTTTTATGAGCATAATAGGCACTTTTAGTCCGTATAATATATACTATTTTTTCTCCAACCAAGCCAAAATTGAAATAAATTTGGCGATAGCAAGGCGGTAGTTAGGGATATCTGGTATTGTTGGTGAATATTGATTGTCAAGTAGACGTCAAATGCAATTACTTTTAATCCAAGGATTAAAAGTAGCGTTTTTAATCCTAGGATTAAAAGTGTAACTAAGCAACGAGCAAATTTTTGTACGGTAAAGGAATTTATGACTTTTGCACCTAAAAATAGTATAAAAATGTCAACATTTTTTGATGGTTGGAGAAAAAAATTTTTACACCATTCATATTGAAGCCGTCGAAAAATCTTATAAACAACTCGGTTATTAATTTAGCGACTAATGGTCCCGAACTATTAATACGTCGCTCCACTCACGCGTTAAAATATCTTGATCATTAGTCGCTGTCTTTAATAACCTAGTTCATTAAATAACTATTTTCGATTCCTGAAGTTCATATTATTCACTAGACAAACCCGGATTTTCATTTATCGTCATGGTACGAGTACCTACAACAACCACTAAAACCACCCACGCCTGACTTTCCCATCAAAATTGAATTCTTTTTTCACCTGTAACTCGCCAGCTTGCGAAACCGTCACGTATTGTTCGCATTTTCTGCATATGCCTGTTAAAAGAGCAGAGTATCCGGTTTGCCAAACCAATTAGCCAGCATGCTCTAACAATGCATGTGTGATATTTCCCTAGATGAAAACGCCTCCTTGGATTCATATTTCAAGTGCTGACACCCACTACGGATGCCAAATTGATTATTAACTGTTTCCCATCGAGATAGCCATCTTTGAATGGTTACGTATGATATTGAATACGTTGGTACCTTGTTGTGAGATTTTTACACACCTAGTTAGGCTCATGGTTTCGGGGCATTCATTCAGACATTTAAATGAGGCATACGTGGATTGATTGTTTGCAAATTTGTTATTTTTGTTGCAGTGATTTTCAACTGTTGATCTGTTAATATATTCTGAATAATCGATGAAAGATAACCTCATCGACCATGAAGCTATTCTTGGTTGATTAGGGAATGCTGTGTAGCTATTTATGGCATTCACGGTTTCGATTTCTTTGCTTCAGCATTGCTCTGCCCCATTAGTGGAATCTCGGTTAGAAAAATTTCTTTAGGTTAACGAACGGCATAAACCGTATTAGATTTAATGTTTGTTAACTGAGCTGCAATTTAATTCCAGTGTCTGACATTTTATTTACGAATTTCTTTCATTTATTTTCTAAATGGAACACTCACTATTTTCATAGTGGTTGGTTCAAAAATTTGAATACGTTTGAATAAAGATTCAATGACCTCATAATAAGTCTGGAAAACCCTTGAATTTTCCAAAAATTTCCTAGATTTCTGACAATCTATATCTCAAAAAGGGAGAAAGTGGTGAGGTGAAAAATAATATAATTATGGAAGAACAACTCATTCCATGATTTATATAAATTCCAGATAGATTGAAGGATCATTTCAGGTTTCAACCAAAATAATTGATAATGTTCAAATTAAAAAGTTCACATCATGAATGGACAATATGGGAATCTCTTATTGAAATATTCTTTCCTCAATATTATCAAACACTCAAATGTTTCTGGCTGCATGTCAGCACTTGAATCAAAGGTTCATTTGTGACTTTAATATTCTCGTATGTATAATGAACTGCCTCATCTCAATCATACATCAAGAAAATCTAATAATCAGGTATTATTCAGTATTGACAGTGAATGTTATTTCATAAATGATATGGACAGATCTAGGACCATTCTTGGTTCATGTCAATCTAATACTAAAGCTTTGGTTGCCACATTTACATTTATCTTTGAGTTTCGAGAATTGGTCGGATTAACAGACAGTTAATTAATATTTATGACACTGATGAAGGTGAGAATTAGGTGCTATGAATAGTTGAGGTAAGTTCAGTGTTACTTAATTATATGGAAGCGCTAAAAATGATATGTCTGTCAGAAATATGATTAACAAATGTTATTTTCTCACCCTTGCATATTTGAATATCTCACATACTTTTATGATTTCAGGACATTCGAATTTTTGCATGAAATTTTTAGCATTAAAAAATTTTAACTCTGTAATTAATCTAGTGATATTTTTGAAGTACCTTTAGGAAAAATTCATCAGGATATACTTCAGATAAATCGAAAGTTCCATGTAACTATCTTCACTAAGTTTTTGCCACGAATTTGTGGTTATGCAGAGCCTATAAATTTTCGCTGCTTTTGCTTGAATATACCTCAACTTATACTCTTGAATTGTTAGGCCAATGACAATGGTGATTTGTGAACTAAATAGGAGGTATATTTCAGTGCATCTTCAGTGAAAAGAGTTACTTGTAAATGGAACATTTTCAGTACTTCGTCGGCCAATTTCTTCCAAATTGAGGCAGATCAAATTGATTGCAATGATACCAAAATCTGATCGATATCTACAGAACAGCGAAATGAGCATTCACAGTGATTTCCAGAAAAAACATTCGAGGAATTACGGAACCTCAGAGAATAATAGCGTTTTGCTGTTTTTAGTTTCGTATTCAGGTTTTCGAGAAAAGAACTATTGAAATCGACAAAATGAGCTAGCGATTTCAAACGATCAGAACTGGTGGTTGAGTGTGAAGTACGCGTTTGCAATCATTTCATTGGTTGAATTATGCTTATTCGTACCTACGTCATCGTGGCGCTACATTTGAACATACGAATATAGAAATCGCATGTTCGCAGTTGAAATTTCAAGCGATTAATAAGATATTAATATATTTAACACTACTTTCATTGTTGTCATATACAGATTTGGAAGTTCACATCTGAAACATACGATATACAATGCATCAGAAAGAGAATTCTTTCTTTTATAGATGCACAAATGAATAGTTGAGATACTCACGTGCTGTAACTGAATGAATTTCGTTGACTTATTGCAATAACCTAGTCTTGTCTCTCTCTTATCGTAGTATGGTAAGGAACCTGCACTACACGTATAGAATTATTTAATTTGTCAGGCTGCCCAAAATACTTGATTCACGTTATTACTGTTGCCTCCCATACTAAATGAATTATGCTCCTCCCAACGAAAAAAGAAAGATAAGACTAGAATATTGCTATAAGACAACGGAACTCAGTGTGTTACAGCAAGTGATTATCTCGACTGTTCATCTGTGCAACTAGACGGAACAATTCTCTGTCTGATGCACTGTATATCGTATGTTTCAGATGTGAATTTCCAAACCTGTATGAAAATCCTATATGTAAAAATACTGGTTTGCCATTCAAATTTTCATTGATAGTTTCTCCCATTTCTTTCGTTAAGCGTCACCCGCAGATACATGAAATCCGAAAACGGACCATAGAATCGAACACGACCATAGTGTAAAATAGGACTTAAATTGGCCATAGTATTTTGACGAGAAAATAGCAGGATAATGGTATAGTAAAACAAATTTGCACATTGACAGTACTACGCAATTATACGGTAACGATAGCTTACCGAACCCACAGTGAAAGTGTTGGATCTAAGGTCGACTAGCGGTCATGTTTTTCCTCTACATCACACGAAGATGAGCTGGAACCCCGCACGGTTCCCGTGTGAGAAACATTCTATCAATCCGAGCGTTTTGGAGGTTAGAATGCGGATCCTCGCCAAGGATGACTTCATTTTTCCGGAGGGGATGATCGTAATATCAATTTTTTTCATGGCTAAAGCGACGGGCTGCTGATTATTCACCGTACAATCTTACCGGATTCGTTTATAGAAAATGCGAAGATACGAGAGATACTGCATAGATGGGTAATAATTCTTAAAGGTCGGTCTTTCGACATTTAAATGTACCGAGATGAGTATCGCGCTTGTTATTTACATCCGTACTTGTTCTAGAGTTCCTTTATGTAAACATAATTTCATTTTTTAATTGTATTAATCGTTTTGTATCGATTGAAACAATGAACTTTCGATTGGTGGGAGATAAGGGGAGTTGAAACCTTCAATGCAGGTTTATTATAATTATACGGATGATGAACATTGGAAGTTTGTCTGAAAACTTTGCGTTAGAAGATATTTTTTATGCTCTAACTTGAGCCCAATTTTTATGCATTCAGATGTTATTATTGAACGAAGTTCTGCAATGGAATATTTTTTCGGAAAATAACACTAGTCATTTTCCATTTATACCTATGTTATTTGTTTAACAGTTTGTAAATCTCATTTTGCTTGTAGCCCTTGAATGTGTGAATTGTTAAAAAATTGAGCTGAAAAATTTATATCGAAGGCTCCGTTTAATTAAAACAGATTTTCTTTCATCCTTTCATTTAATCTCCCATGTTGAAATTGCATTCGAAGAAAAAACATAACAACAGAAACAGGAAACCCATAAGATAGTTATAAGTAATATAAATTCACCCCTGTGTCTCAAATTACAGTCACCTCCCAACTCTCCTTTGAAGTTCCTTCGATATTTGAATGTTTATTGAATCCGTTGACCGAATTTGCAAGCTGTCCATCTCGCGTCTAGTGGTCTGTCTCTCCCTTGTTGATGTAGTCATACTCTAATATAGTTATGGGAGAGATCGACCACCTTGCTTTTCGAAGAAAAAATTTTAAACAGCCAGATTTTTGAGGTAATTTTATATTTTATAATCTTGTATTGACACAATTCAAATAAACTTACCCTTCTTTGAAATATCACCAACATAGTAAATGAGCAAAAAATATTTCAAGTGAGCACAATTTTTTAAGTCTAATTTATTGAATCATACTCCTCTCTAGGGCCGTATTTATGTGTTTGATGCAGTTTAGTTAGATTAGTTTAAAGAAGGGTCACAGTTCACTGCGACTTCGAGGTCTATTGTACCCCCTTACAGAGCTGTTCTGGCCAAACCCTTCAGAGCTTGCTTTTCAGTTCCAGAGATCTAATGAAATCTAATAACTGTGAAGGCTTCAACGAGGCTAGTTCCTCACTCTTAGAAGTTTCTCGTCCAATGCATTCCTTCCTCAGGCTCGCAATGCCAAGGCATTCCGTGACTAGGTAAATGGGGGTTTCTTCCTCCTCCCCACAAAACCTACACTCGTCAGTTTCCGATAATCCCATCCTCAACAGGTGCTTCCTAATGGGACAATGTCCTGTAAGAAAGCCAGTGAGGAGGTGTCATTGCTTCTTATCAAGATCCAGATATCTTTTGGATCTCGCTGTCTCGAAGTTCCGAAGGAACTCAGTGGAATGATTCATCCCTGAGAGATTCCGCCAGAGTTTTTTTCTCTCGGCTTTCTCCTTCTCCAGAAATTCCTTCTTATAGGTACATTTACATATACCACAGAAGAGTTCTGGGCCAATGAGTGACATTCGTGCGCCCTCTTTGGCAAGTGTATTGGCCTCTTCGTTTCCTTGATTCCTGAGTGGCTGGGAACCAAGATTTAAAAGACCTTATTTTTCTTGCCTACCTCGTTGAGTTTGTTCCGGCTCCCCCAGATCATTTTAGAGTGGATGACGTAGGAGCTCAGTGCTTTAATAGCAGCTTGCCTATCTGAGTGTATGGCTATATCACACTTCTGATAGTTTCTTTCTAGATTCATATCTAGACATCTTTCAATAGCTAAGATTTCCGCTTGAAGGACGCTCATACAGGAGCCTAGTGACAGTGCACACTTGGTGCTTGGCCCGTATATCCCAGCGCCTGCTCCTGTAGATGTGTTTGATGCAACACGGTTAAATTAATTTCATCCATCTATTGCCTTGTTATTGAGTTATCGACATTGGTCGGTCTCACCCGATGGTCGATCTCTCCTGGACTTACCCATTCAATCAGAAATTAAGTCCAAGCTCACATTCTTCATCCAACTATCCTCTTGAAACGAAATATTTCTTCTTCTTCAAAAGTGAAGAATGATATTCTATCCGCTCATAATAATTCCTAAAGAAACATTCATGTGTAATCTCCTGCTAATCAATCAATTTCTTACAAATTTTAAATATTTCATTGTATCATAAAAGCAGAAGAAATAAATGGCTAATTATAGATTTCATGAATTTTACACATAAGTATATAAACAGCTATTCAAGAGATGTATCCATACACTCAATAATAATAAAACCTGTAGGTATAATCAACAGATATTATAACCAATTAGGTAAAAGTACATTTTGCATAACCTGCCGAAAGCCTTTGAAGAAAGCTTTCGCCTAATAACACACGAATAAAATTTGTTCGACCTGTTTATCCAACACATTTAGCTAACAATCAAACAATGTCAAGAAGATGACCGTTTTGAAATGTTCTATGAGGTAATCATTGCATCTGTCGTCACTTTTATAGGTACACTAGTGCAATTGACTTGAAACTTTATGAGTATTAAGATGCGTACCTATATGTTGAATTGAATACTTAAAATGGAAGTTTATTTTTATAACCATGCAGAAACTGGTTTCTTTCGGAGATGATCTCAGGGTTCGTAACCAGAAAAAAACTAAGAATGATATGGGTTTGAATTCTTTGCTATGCTGCCTTGGTGCTTTGGTAGGATATTTTGGTCGAATACCTGTTTAGAACAAAAAATTTCACTCGCATCTGCAAAAAAAATGGAATGAATATTTTGATGTGGAGACCCCAACGTCAGGTTAGGCGAGAAACTCTGTAAAATTTACGGGGTTTGTGACTCTGAATGTTTTTGCTGACCGCAAGGATTCTGTTTTTGATATTTTCATAATAACTGTTCCTTTTTCTATTGAATTTTTAACACCTAGCTTTCGAGAATTATTATTTTCAATACTTCAATACCAGAAACTTCAGAAATGAATAGATGTTTGTTAAAAAATTGTTGAAGAATTTATTATTTCATTTTTAACATTTCAAAGAATGATTTCAGCTCGGAATGAAGTAAAATGAATACTTATCCATATACTAAACATATATAATGATGCTGGTCATTGTCATGATATGAAGTGCATTTTGTAGCGTTCAAAGAAATGACATAAAAATAAATTAATTTACGATGTGAACGGTAGATATAATTTCGACATAATTCGATATCAGGAGAAATAAAATGTTGATTACATTTTATGTAATATACTTAGTTTCAAAAACTGTTTAATCAGGTTAAAATGAGAAAAGGAATTATATTTTATATGTCTTAGCAGTAGGTATACCTGCATATACCAATCTATTTCGACCTAGTGACACTTCATGTTGAGTTTATATGAGCTATATTTAATCGCTTCTCATATATTCTATGAAAGTCATGTTTTTCATGTGAATCTTCGTAGAAAAATCATAGCTTTGCTCTTTGGAGCTTAAGTAGGAAATTTCTGCGCTCATACATTTTCCCCCATTGTTAATCTGATAATGAACAAAACTATAGTCTCTTGAAATTGAAGTTTTCAAAACAGAGCTTTGAATTTGAAAAGGATAACCAGTAGTATTCAGTAGCATTATCAGCATTGGAATAAGATTTGCGTTGAAACGAAGGATGAAATAATTAAATTTCGTGAGGCTTTTCATATAAACCGAATTTTCTCGGAATAAAAAAATATTTTTTTGAGAAAGCGCCCATTCGTTGTTACCTCATAATATTATGTTCACTTCGAATTTCACCAAATTGTACCTCATATTTAGGACCTATACAGTGGAACTTCCCTACAACGAACTTCTGTATAACGGATTTCTCTGTATAACAAATTTCGTACAAGACATTGCACCTTGAATCAAAATTCCATGTTGAAAACACCATCTAAAATGAAGTAAATTCTCTATATAACGAAATATTCAAAGAGCATCTGTCTTTGAATGGGTATTGTTTAGAAAATGTAAGGGTGGGTTTTCTCCAAAAAGTTACCAGACGTACCTTAAACTAAATCATTAAAGCGAGCAGAGAGATTCTTCTGAAACAGTTTTAAATAAACCCCTGGCTGTTTGGTTTCGATTTAACCATTACGCTTGTGTGAAAATTGTGCGAAAATGTCTAAAAGGAAGTGCTTGTTTGAATGATAAATTTAATAGTAATAATAATAATATGGAAGGACGTGAGATACAAATTGAAAGATAAATTTAAATTTATCAGTGAAGTCGACCGCGACAATGCCGACTATAGAAACAAATTTTCTGTATAAGGAAATTTCTTTACCTATAACAAATTTTTTGCGGATTTAGCGCTTTCGTTAGAGGGAAGTTTCACTGTATTTCATATTCAAATTTGTCATTCGAAATATGTATTTGAATTTATCATTTGAGGCATTGAAGCATATCGAAAAAGAAATTTTGAAGGTGTGCCCACACCTTATTTTTTACAAATTCAGTTCATATATCCAGATTTTTATGAATATCTTTTCTTTTTTATATTTATGGCTCTTGAAAAAAATATCTATTTTGATTTTTCTAAACAGAGGCAGATTATACTCTAAAATCTTGAAATGTAGACAATTTTCGGCGCATTATTTCATAAGTAAAAATATTTGAGCTTTGTACAGTACATTATGTATTTGTGCAAGAAACAAGAGCCCAAAAACAGCACTTCACCTTTCTTGACCATCAAATTTTCTAAGAACTCAATGAACATAGTGGTGAAACAACTGAAACACAATTGAAAAGTTTCCTAATTCAATCTCGAAATAAATTCGCTAAATAGCAGTTCATAAGGTTGCAATTTAATCCAATTAAAAATTTTCACACGAACCCCTGGTGCAGTACAACAAACTTTCGGTAACCTGTCAATTTAATAAATTAAATCAACCCAGATAAGTTGTTCGTTCATCTAATTCTAATCGTCTGTTCCGATTTAGTTTTTTCAAGGCAATAAAAAGTGACTTGAAGATTCTTTCGAACGAGATCAGATCTCCGAACTGTATTAATTATTGGTTCTAAGGTATTTAGCCCGGAATGGCGTATGACGTAAGTACGCTACCATTGTCTTAATTCTCAAGCGTGTGACTTTAAAGTTCTCACCGATCCGCAAATACACAAAGTATGTTATTGAAGTAAACCGAGTTCGGTTTATGCAACGGACAGGAGATTTATTGAGATGAGACGGTTATGCACACTGTTTGAAGATTTTTATATCGTCGCTCTACATACATATCCTACATACAGAAAATATTTTATGTCGCGAAATGAAATTTCCCAAGAAAGGCTTTCTATTTCTAGGAGCACTTGAAATATTTTTCTTGTGTAAATTCGTTAAAATGGAATTCAATCCGAATGGAGTTATAATACTTCTTCACCAAATGGCTTCATCTCATTGATATATTATTTGGGCTATTGAAAATATGTTTGATATTCCTCAGCAAAATAGCTTCTTCAAGGTATTGTTATTATAACGCAAACAAAAACCAATCTAAAAGCTTATTTCGAAGGATTATCCGAAAAGATCAAAAGAATTGAAAATGAAATACTATCAAAATAAAGGAAAACCTGATAATGAAAGTCAACTAACGAAAAACTGCATATATGAATACCTTATTAGCGCAGTAAAGTCTATGTTGGAGGAACCTAAGGTCCCTTATTAAATGTACAAAACAAATAAGTTAACAAACTAGCCCAACTCAGAGATACCGATCAGTCAAAGCTTGTCCAACATGCTTTGAATGAGAACCACTGGATTTTATAGCTTTGATAATATGAAAGTAGAAAATTAGGGGAAGCAGTTTACATGTAAATTTGAAAAAACTCCATCAGTGAACCGTCTGTTGATATAAAAAATACCTGGGTTTCACTTATAAGATCTAGTCTAAAAAAGATCAAAAGAATTTTTTGACAACTGAATAAATCACAAATAGATCAAATGCATCGATTGTTTTCTGATAACTATCTAATAGGGCAAACATCTTCAAAGAGAGACGGAAGTTTCTTTTCTGAGAAATAAGTGTCTAAGTGTTTCCCTGAGGATGGCTGCTGAATGCTGCCAAAACGTTGAACAGAAGAAGTGAATATGATGGAAATAGCTCAAATAATATATCAATAAATGCTCGATCATCAAGAATTTCACGTCAACAATCCTAGTTATCTTCGAAAATGGCGTAACCATATTTTCATATCAAAAGAATGAATGAAAATGGCCTGCAGCTACATTACACGATTCCAATGTTATCCTGGCCTGATCTACTCTTTCAAATCAGTTACTAATTTGTAGAATATATACCACCATGTATCTTCGATTTGAAGCATTTCCTGGACGAAAGCCAGCAAAACTTTCCAGGCTAAAAAAATTTTAAAGATTGACATCCTGAATTCAATCACAAAGTCCATGAAAAACCTGTATATCAGTAACAATCACGATGTATCTCATTTGTTCAAATATTATCAAATAATGCCTATAAAATTATAGCATGACAAAAAATGCCATTTTTTAATATAGATGATAGGATGTTTATTTTATTATAAAGAAAAAGATGTGCCGTTAATAGTGGAAATGACATCAGGCAAATGACCACCATGACCACGCTTACAGGACCATATCCTTTTAATGAAATTTTCCATAACCAAATCTCAAAACTCGTCTCAAAATGACTGCCCTATGTCCTCGATATCCTCACGAATTCCATCTTTGAAGTCTTGAATCGACGCTGGGCTATTGGCGTAGACCTTCTCTTTCACGTGGCCCCAAAGAAAGAAGTCGGAAGTTATTAAATCACAAGATCTCGGTGGCCAATTGTGATCACCAATTCAACAATTTCGGCTACAGCAGCAATATTCTTGGCCTTTCTTGAGTGAAGTGCATGGGTTTTATTCTTCACATCACTAACTTGTGATGTTTTTATAGTGAATTTTAATAATTTCAATGCGTTTATGAAGCGTGTATCGTTTCATTTTTATTAATGGCGTAGTTTCTACTTGTCAAATGTCAAAAAATGACAGCTTCTAACGTGACATCAACCGAAATAGCGGGCTTTTCAAAATAACACCTCTCATCGGAAAACCTTTCAGGTACTTAGACGCCTAGGCAATTCCATACAAGCCGAAGAAGTGATCATAAACGAAGTGAGAATTGTAATGAGATCCTTGCGATCATCCAAAGAAGACGACCCCTCCACGATATTTGCCTAGCCCCCCTTGCTGGAGGACATCTTCATCCTTTCACTGTGATCATCTTTGTAAGCGCTTCTTTTCTGTCTTCAGTCAGTAATTGACCTGCCACAAGATGAGGGGTGTTAGTGTTTTGTTTATGTTAGGTGAGTATCAGCAAAAATCCCCAAAATTTTGGATACGAACAGTGGATTACAAATGTGAATTTTGGCAACATCGGATTATATGAAGTGGTGAGAAATACAAGCATATAGAATAGAACCGACCTTTTTGAAGAGGGTGTAAACATTTGAAAAAAATTTTATCCTTTTACTTCTCCCTTCCAAAACCCTGTGCTATTTTCAAATAGGACCAATTATTTCCCCAATTTTGGCAAATTTGAAAATTGAAATTGAACATTTTTAGCTTAAAATATAAATAGATTGACTTAGATAATGTAAGATCTGAGAAAACAAATTACAACAATATACAACAAACAAAAATGAATAAAGACTTGTGAAGATGAGGACTATATAGTTCAACTAAAGTTCTAATAGTAATCAAAAAGAAATCAACAATAAGGAATAAATAGAATTATTTCACCCTTATCAAGTTGATTTAAAAATCCTTGAAATAAAGTGTTAAATATGATCTTTTCCCATGATATTTTTTTGATATACATATTGAATGTGATTTAAATTCATGTAGGTAAAAATAAGTTATTGTTAATAATAATTATGATTTATTGATTTCAAACCAGAAAAATCTGATATTTCTCTTCGAATTCCGGTTTGACGAGGGATATAACAATTATTTAATTTTTAAATTTATTTTTTGTATTCATCGATTCATGAACCTTATTACAAATGATGTGTGAAGATGTTCAATTTATTGTTTATCAAAATAAAATAGTGTGAAATTCGAGATTATATTTATATAATTCATGTTCACATTCAGAAGGAATATCAATTATAGGTTTTGCCATTATTTCAATTAAAAAGTTATGAATAATTTACAGTTGCAGTAACTTAGACAGTTGATGAATATATTCACACAGTTAATTATAAACAGATATAAATCTGCATGATATTCAATTGTTCGATAGAATTCAAATAAAACATTGCTCGCTTCACCACCACAGTGAATTCTAATTAATCATTCTTTTATCACTCAATAAAATTACTATGCTTGATTTAATTCGATAAGATATTATTGTTGGTAATGTCTTTCAACTCTGTGGATATAAATACTTGCATAATTGCTTCTTGAAACCTACAGAAATAAATCAGGCGTTACCATTAGATTCAAATCAAAATTTGTTTAAATAATGAATAGAGTATTGTTACTTTGAAAGAGAAAAATACGTAGCAAACCAAATTTTCATTTTCAAAAGAGTTCAATTATTTTCTTTTTTTTTCCCGAATAAAATCTTTTCTGTTTTTTCAATCTTAATATCGAGAGCAGATGCCTTCTTGTTCCGTTTTCTTTCTTTTTGTATTTAGTAACGTAAAAACTTTATTACATTTATATCCAACATTTTGTCAGTTTGGAATTTTTGATTCGTGCATTTTTATATAAAAGTAGAAGAAAAGAAGGTTGACGTGTAAAAATGAATTAAATATTATATATGAAAATTAAATATGTTGCAACTCCCAAAATGCTTGAGGAGAATATTTCATAATTTTAAATTCGATTGGTTTATAATTTTATATTCAAATGCTTAATAACGACACAAGAATTTGTGCAAAATTTCACTTTGATTGGATGGGTACAAAAGAAAGGTAAAAACGGAAAAAGGAATTTCATGAGCAATAATCACTTCGGAAAAGTGTTGGTTTGGTAAAATTTGAATTCAAGTGAGACAAAACTCTTGGTTTTTGAATAAGTTTACGACATATAATAGCTCCCTTCAGTGTCGCTAACCATAAATCAATTTCTAAAGAATTTTAATTTTTTCTCATATCACTTCACCTTATCATAAACAATAGCCCAATTACTCGAGGTAACTCCAAGTAACCCAGGTCACCTTTTTTTAAGATCATATCTCTCTTTGTTCCATAATTAATTACACCATTAATTATGCACCTTCGAAACTGCGAATGTGTAAACTCTGCAGTAGAATTAAATTGGCGACCTGTAAACCGTAAGCTCCAAGCTACCGCAGCCACCCACGCAATGATGCAATAAAGAATGGACATTAATTGCTAGAGTTACGGTTTAATGAGTGAGTACGTTGCTTATGGGCAAAATTACACGGTAACATGAAATCGGATAATCAATATCGGATTATTCGTTCGTAAGAATTAGGGGATCTGGAAAATGGTCTGCGTTTGTAATTGAATTACGAAATTGATTAATTGGAATGGGTACGTTTATCGCACATTGATTTGAGGTGATGTGAATGATGTGTTTACAGAGCTAGCCTTTTAAGTTGTGCATCAATTCGAGCAATGGAATTGAGTGTACGTCACACTCAACCACCATTTTTAATCGATCGAATTCGCAAGCTTGTTCTGGCGACTTCGATTATTTTTTTTATCGAAAATTTGAGTTAGACATAAGAAACGGATAATCACTATGATTTTTTGAGGGTTCATTGTTTCTGTAAATGCCCATTCTGCCCCTCCGTAGACACTCTAACTTTGGAACGGAACGAGCCAGGGACTTGAGATTTTTAGGTTGGCTGCTTGGCCGACATGAAAAGAAATCAAATCGGTCGATTTGTTCTGAAGTTGTTATGATAATTTGAATTTTGTTTTTAATTAAAAACAGGAAATCAGATCCAAACTGCTAGTCTAGATGCTTTAAAATTATTTCTGCAGAATTTCGTGAGAACATTTATAAACAATCTGAAACTGTGTGATAAAAGAACCTAGAGACTTTAGATTAGTTGAGGGGACAAATTGTTTTTTCTTTCAAAACTAAAATCCGGCTCGTGAGGAACCTGATAAAGAAAAGTGGGTTGGTGGGCTAAATGGTTTTTGGGTTTCAGATTTGGAAATTTTATGTTTCAAATATTTCTAGACCAAAAAACTGGTCTAGCTGGAATTTTAAATTCAGTTGCGCAATAATGAAACAAGGATAAATGGAAAATTTCGTGAAAATTCTTAGAATAGAAAATTAAAAACGAGATATTCGATAACTCAGAAACTAATCAAAATGTTTGTCTGAAAAGTGAAAAAAATACGCTGAATTATATTATTTTGACTGGTAGTGAATATTATCAATATGAAGCCAGAACATAAAGATGTTTTCTTCTCAATATAAACGATGCTTCTTAACCTCTTCTCTCATTCGAACAATACACTCTAGAACCATAAATCTTTATAATTGTAACCACTTAGTAACAATCATAACATAGGAAACACTACAAACAATCGAAAATGTGGGAATCTCTAAATCATCTGTGTCAACATTAATTTTCCAGCTCTATAATATTTCCCAAAACTCTACCTTACAATTAAGATGTAGAAGAAGAATAGAAGGAAGTTTGCTCCAATTATAATTATAAATTACAAAATTGAAACTGAAGACTTTATCTGCATGACTGTTGGTTCACTCATTCATTGTGGAGCTGAAATAAGAGCAGATTTAATCTTTGAGATTTTATTGCAGTTTCTTGTTAACATTTGTGAACGCTTCAACAGACTTTCTCATGCAGAAAGTTCTTTTTCGAAATGTTGATATTGTCATGGGACGAAATTGGAAGAAGAAAACCTTTATGGACTGAGCAACATGAGTTTATCTTTTCAGTTTCGAAGTTTAGTTTGTTTGTGTGATTATTTTTCAAAGTTGTTTTTGATATGCCCAAAAGCGGTACCGCAGCATTCGCCATTTTGCATCAAATTATGTGATTTTTTTCTACAAACGTCAAAAAATGACAATGTTCGCGCATTGGCAAGAATATGCGAAGTGACCCTTTTTTTCATTTTCCTTTGTTACTATGACACCGTGCGCGAAGTAGTGTGCGAAATACTTACTTCGCACACTGCATGTAAACTATATGGGATTTTTATATTTTAACTTGGTAAATTTCTTGAAATCCACGTTTTCTTTAACATTGAGTGTTGCTTTCAACATAGAATATATTGCCCATAGTTATAATACCTAATTACTTGATTTGGAAAAACAGTTCAAACCAGTTCAATATTTTTTTTCATATTAAGCTAAGCGTTTGTAGAAAAAATTTTGTTTGCATCTCATGCGCGAAATACTTTGGTGATCTCGACTATTTTTTTTAACGAGGCGCAGCCGAGTTAAAAAAATCAGTTCTCGATCACCAAAGTAGCATTTCGCGCACTAGATACAAAAATAACTATTTTGCTCATCTGTTTTGGATTTAGAGGTGGGTGTGGTCTTGAACGACTTTGTATGTCCATAAACACCTTAACTTTCGAGAGGTGAGGGCTGTAATCTTGGAATTTTCAGAGTTTGTTGCACAGTCAGGATAGCTCAATCGAATTCATTATCAAATCGCTCGAATAGTTAGATTTATCTCGAATATTTTCAAAAACTAAGATTCGATCTGTCCAAATTTTATAGTTGAGTACTCAATGATAGTATACAGACTTGTGTCATTTCGTAAAGTTTTCTCTGATAGAATATCTAGTAACTTCAACTTTGTAATGCAATGACTAGAGACTCAAACATTTCAGAGTAAAATCTGACAAGTCATGTTCGTGTTAAACTGATTAGAAAGTTTATTTTCCGAATATTTTTCCGACCAATAATACTTGTATAAAATTTCGCGAGCATCAGACTCCTAAGCATTTTTGTTCATACTGGAAAAACGATAATTCCTCGAGTATTCTCAGAGCTTTTAGTTTCATTCTATTGGTTCATGAACTCAATCGCTTGTTCAAATTTCAGACCAACGTAAAAATGTTCATGTTTTGTAGTGTTTACAGTGAGTCGTTACATTTTTCATGATTCATTGAGGGAGTTTTGATATGAATAATAGTTATTTAATCAACTAGGTTATTAAAGACAGCGACTAAAGGTCAAGATATTTTAACGCGTTCGCTCCGCTTACGCGTTATTAGTTCGAGACCATTAGTCGCTAGATTAATAACCGTGTTGATTACAAGATTTTTCCGACGGTCTCAATATGAATAGTGTATAAATTCTTGATTAAAATATATTCTCATTTTGCACAAAACATACATTTGACATAATGGAATTTCTATGTTTCTATGTTCAGGTAGAGTTTTGACGTTTCTTGTAGTGCTTCTGAATACTTTGTGTACGGTTGCCATGGGGATTGCACATTAAATAGCACAAATCTAGCATTGAACTGGGTCATTAATGCTCAATTTGGTACACATTGAAATCATTAAAATTTTTATGTATCCATGTTCCAGTAGAGTTTTGACATTTCTCGTAGTGCTTCTGAATACTTTGTGAACGGTTGCCATGGGAATTGCACATTAAAATAGCAGAAATTGAGCCTTAAAATGGGCCATTAATGATGAATTTCGAACACATTAAAATCATCTTTTATTTTGAGATCGTCGAAAAATACTATTTTTAATTTGAATTTCCTGATATCTTTTCACTAAAAACTAAAATGAGGTCAAACGGTTGATAATAATAAATGATCATATAATGTTCATATTACACATTTTGACAATTACATATGAAATGATTCTTGCATCACAAAGTGTTAATTATCATATTAATCCATTAGACCGACAATAAAAAACAATAGATCACTTCAAGGTTGAAGGATCTTCCCTGTCAATACTTCTAAAATGTCAAATTCCGCATTTTTAGCATGAGCATGACAACGGTGAAAGTTTAACGAACGCTATAATAAGGAGTATCGTAATGTTCACTCAGTTTTGTGACCTTTTGGGAATAGATAAGCTGCCTGAGATGTGATCGATGGTACAACCTCACTCGTGAGAATAGATAAAAGGAGTTGTATTACGTGGACCTATAAAAGCGACAGCTTTCTACTGGGTAATGAATATTGATTGTACTTTTTATATCGGTGGCGTCAATTTGAATTGATGTTCTATTAGCCAGAAAATGTCGATCATTGTACACTTTATGAAGTAGACGAATATGGATGAGCTACTTTCGAATTTTCTGCAGGAGGTCTGTGCTTTGGGTGCTTAAGTGTTTCTGAAAAACTGGTCCAGATGGTATGCAAAAAAATCAATGCTCTCATTGCTCTCATGATATGCTTTTCTATGTTTATTCAATCGAGGGTGAAATCAAGCAGCTCACAATACTTTTATTGTATGTTTCACAAAAAAATAAGACAAGCCCTGAGCAGGTGCTTTTGAGGGCTCGTTTATTGTTGGGGTAATAAGGCTATTACCCCAAAATTTTGGAAAGGACTCATGATTGATAATGAATATCTGATTGCATAATCTCAGCATGATCGGAATCATGTTCTGGAAATTAACTGCATTTCAAAAGTTTTCATGGGAATATTAGAATTTTTTTTGGATATTACGATAGGCTCATATATGGTTATGTCCCAAAAATGTTTACATATTTACTACTGTAAATAGATACTGAACATTTACCTGTAAAATTTCAGCTCGATTGAATGGACAAATTTTGAATTCTTAGAAAAATGGATAATTTAGTAAAAAATTGAATTAGATGCTTCTCGATAATCTTGAACGTGGCTGCAAAATTTCATTTCGATCTGTTTCATTCTGTATAAGATGTTGAAGAACATTCCCAAAAAAATTAAAGTGTTCAGCACAATCAACTTGAAAACCTGAAATTTCTAGGGTAGTTTTGAATTTTTTTTTAGAAAATAATGGGACTAATTGTCATATTCAAATTTAAATTTTCCTTGTTTTAAAATCAAAATTGCGTGAAAACTCCAATTTTTTCAAGCCTTGAAAGAGTATCTGTAACCTCCATCGAGATATAATAGAGAAGCGACGAAATGACATACAATTGAGTAAGGGAAAATAGTACCACTGGTCGGGGACCAACATGGCGGAAAGTTCAGGGTTGAATAAAGTTGCCAGTTTTTTCTGTTTACAAATTTCACCCAAAATATACGGCGTGTTGACTATTTAGGAATCATGTTCAAATAAGGTCAATTGAATATCAAATAAACAATTTTTCTTCAGGCGATAATATACACATAGAAAAAGATATCAGATTAGAAAGACAGACTAGCAAAAATTTCGAATGCGAATCTGTTGAGTACTCATGCCTACCTGTGATATGTTTTTCCTCTAATTTTCTTTTTATCTGTCTCTTCTCTACTTGAAGAAATCTTTACAGTGCACGGTACCATTTTATTGTATATTATTAAGCAAAAAAATTACAATTCAACTATAAACAGGCGCAAGAATCATAATTCCTCCAGAAAATTCAACGATTGTCAAATTTGACGTTAGGTGGTTAGTAATATGGCTCATCTGATACCACGTTTATTTCAATGAACTCTATACTATCCTATCTCTTTGGTAACTACGAACGATAACTTCGGAATGAAAATTTGGAAATAATTCAGAAACTCGAACAGGAAAGCTGAATTCAAAAATATAGTAGAATGATATAAGGAAGAGTCAGCTCATGGAAATTCAGGTTAACATTTTCCTGATATTACGGATGAATGAAGCTTTCTTACTATTTTCAGTGTATTTCAATTCCAATTAATCCAAACATTTAACAATGTGTCATAGAAGATAAATCTTCTTCTTGGGTCATCTATTTCCATCACATATTTAAAGTTTCACCATCAAACATTCTCTATAAATGATATTACATATTCGTGAATGCATAATCGAATAGTCGAATATTTATGAAAATATACCAGGATGGAACCGGAAACAGTTTAAATCGATATAATTTCGTGTTCTTACAGCTGTTATCGGAGCATAATATTTGCACAGAATGCAAGCGATTATAATACGCATAGACGTTGTGGTTTATGGAACAACTTTCTCTGATATCCATAGCAATTTCTTCTCGGATTATTGGACTCTCATTTGATTGTTGTTTTCCCATCCAAGAGAAATGCTCGAGAAGTTTTCATTATTATAGTTTTTTCATATACTTGCTCATTTTCAGATTAGACCGGTATAATAATAGTTGAGAGATGCATACACTTCTTGTAAGACTCTGATTTCTTTCGTGCGAATACATTCCATTATTTTATAAATAAATAACGCATCATTGTTTGAACTCGTTACCTTTTTTGAATAAAATAATTTTATTTTTCGATGCAGCTTCAAGTCAGAAGGAAGTAATAATAGAAACAGATTTTTCAATGGAATATGTAGATATTCGTGTTTTCTACGAAAATATTCTCTTCTTCATGTTATAAAAACGATAACTCAAATTTGAATATTTTTACTTGCAAAAAGCTGGAGATTTATATTTTTGTATGGGTTCTTCAATTTATGGATGCTTCGTAGGTAATATAAAGTCCAAATTTCTGGGATATTTGTATAACAGTTTCTGAAGTATCGAGTTTTCTGAGAATTTTTTTTTTTTATTTTTTCCACTTAATGATCTTTCATTACTCTGCACAATAACAGTATCTTTGTTGAACAGCTAAATCTACAATTCAGAACCAAATTTACGTTTTCAGAATGAACGGAATATAATTTTTCAAATATCTATTGATTATTCATCATGATTATCTGATGTCTGTAAGCTTCCTCCCTCAAAATCCATTACGCTTCTGTGAGTTGTAAGAAATTAGATTACCATTTGATCAAATCGTTTGAAACCACTGGCGGTTCATAATTCAAAAATAATGAATGATAATTAGGCAAAACTATGGCATGCTCTTCTCTTAAAAACACGTGCAAATGAAAAACATTCTTAAGTAACATCAAATGAACAATCAGCATCATTCTAAATCATCTGAGGAGCCAATTCAGTTGTTTCATAGGATTGTAAGAATAATTAAAATTGTTCCTTTCACCCTAATAGTCACCGCAACAGGTTCTCTCACTCCATGGAAAATTCTGATATTGAAATGAATTCCTCTAGTGTGCATGTGACAAATCGGTATAGCCATTCACTAAATCCGACTGTTCATTTTCACGTTTTCGTATTTTCACATTTATTATTAAACTTTTTTATTTTCAGGATTATACACAACATGTGGGAGTGCCCAATTCCTAAACAACAGGCCATTCCAACCTACAGTCTAGAAATATGCCAGACACCGAATTTTCCTGTAGGGATAAAATCTTGGGAGGTTACTACGCTGATGTGGATGCTCAATGCCAAATGTTCCACGTATGCGTAAAAGTCGCCGGTGTAGGGGTAAGATCTTTTTTCAAAGCCATATTTATGAATCAGAATCAAAATCAGATAAGATCAGAATCCCATAATTCATTGCCATTTGTCTCGAATTGCATTACCTAAGAAAAACGAAATTAGATTAACCTCTCTCTCTCATTACACACCATTTTATGACAATAACGGTTCATGGAGTCTCTCAACCGAACCAAACGGATTTTGTCGTATTATTCTGAATCGGGGAATTGTTATGCAACCGCTAAATACATAAAAAGTTAGAAAGATTCCAACCAAATCAGAATATGACAGTTTTGTTCTCGATCTGGAGAACAAGCCAGGTTTCACTATCCCAAACGGAAGATCTTGACAGTCATAATCTTGGGAGTTGTTCATACTCCATTGGTATCTAATATCTAGCTATTTGGTTGGAAGATCCCGTCTTGTCTGAAAACGCAATTCCATAGTTAACTAGCAGGTTCCTCAATAAACACAACGATCATCCTGATTGTAAATCAAGGAACATTTGAAGCTGTGAACAGTCTCTTCTAACTTTGGCAAAGAGTAACACGGTACTTTCAATATAGAGGACTGCTCTTCGTTTGATATTGAGAGAGTGGAGAAAGCTTTAAACCTAGCTAAAGAGGAGCAAACATTCCCTTTACCAAGCTGGTGCCCTCTCATATCGATTAGAGCAAATGTGTATCTTTGAGAAAATAGAGACCTCAGGCCAAAGACAAACGAAGAAGTTTAGATCATCATCTGATCAGAAGGCTCAGCACAACAAGCTCTATTGTGGGTCAAAGAAGAGTTAAGGCTGTTGTGGGATTCTGCCAGATCATTGTATCGTGAGATACCATTTACACAAGATCAGTACGGAAAACTTCGATGTCTGTAGACTGTAGGTTATGTGGATTCAGAAAATGAAAGGAGTTTGAAGCAAAGAAGAATTGTACGTCAATACCAAAAAAATAAATGTAGACAATCAAAACAAGTGTTTATTTTATAATACAAAGTCTAAGATCATATTGTATATACAGTGTGTTTGGTCATGACTTATTTGAGGGCATCAAATATACCTACCTAATATTATCGACAAAAACACCCACATTGGAAAGTTAACCTCCTTAGTTTTGGAGTAGTAAAAATTTACTTTTTTATTTCCGTCGACCCTTCCAAATAAAATCGTCACTAAGGTTCCACAGATGTGAAAAAAATGTTTGTTTTTTCAATGATTTAACACACAAGGATATAAGCTGCAAAACAACACCTACGTTATATCTGTAAGTTACTTAATTTGAGAGTTATTTCATTTCGAACATGACCACTACGCTAGCGCCCCAAAGTTTTTTTTTCGCTACAGATCGTCATGAGAGCCACTGCCTGTCTACAAAGCAAAAGTGGCCATTTTGAGTAATTTTCAAGATTAATTTGTTTGTCTGATCATTAAAAATTATCGAAAGTACAGTACAGAGTTTTATTTTATGTTATCAGTTTTCATAAGGGTCATGTTCGAACAGCAATATCTTTCTAATTATGTAACTTACAGAAATTTGATTGGAATAGTTTTGTATCTAATATCCTTGCGTGTTAGCTCATTGAAAAAAAATTATACTTCCATGTGCTAGTTCTTGTACTATTGCGGATTTATTAGAAAAATCAGTCCATTTTCTTATAAATACTTTTTTAAAGAATTTTTATGACATTTCTGAGTTAAATGTTTTCATATTGTTCCACTTTAATGAAGGTGGTAGTATGATCTTTGAAAAAACATTTTTTCCACATCTGTAGGACCTTTATGTCCAAGAAAACGATATTATTAAGAAGAGTCAACTAAAATAAAATAGTAAATTTTAAATGGGGACCACTCCAAAACTGAGGGGGTAAACTCCCCAATGTGGGTGTTTTGGTCGATGAAATTAAGTATATTTAATGCCCTTAAATTATCGCAAAGTCAAGATCAAACACACTGTATACATAAAGAGTATCTTTGTGCCGCATTTCGTTATGAAGTTTCCTACACCTAAATATGTCTCAACAATGCTTCCCCGATCATCTTCAGCGCGTGTTCCTATTTTCGTAACCAGATCAAGATATCCAATAATTATACAACCATATTTCATCTGCATCCTGTACATGAGTCGCGTTGGTGTTCTTGCATGCGATGAATGCTGGTTAACATCTTGAAAAGAATTAACTTGATGACACAAAAACTGATGAGTAGCAGAAGGTGGTGTTGCGAAAGCTATCCAATGTCGTATGTATTCTTTTTTAATTCATTACTTTGCAATACCGAGCAATTTGCATCCTATTATAATGAAACGATGGCGGATTATTCATAAATATATTCATGAAAATTAAACGTAGCTCATTTACACGAGAATACAGGATGTCTTCTTCCAAAGTGGACAAACTTCAAGGGGAGATTATACGAGCGATTTACAACAAAAATGTCATATACAATATGTTTGAAATGTTGACGGTTATTCTTCAAATTTAAAATTTTTTAATTTCCTTAAATATTTCGAGTTTTTTCTCTAAAATGATTATTATTCAGTTCTCCTGGTGGTTTTATCAAATTTGACTACATATTCAGAAAACAGCAATAAATTTGCTACAAGATAAGAGAATCTGTGTGCAAAAAACTTTTATTGAGGAGATGAATATCACGACTTTTGTCCGAATAAATTTGGTGAAAAAAATGATATGCCAGCGTTTTTTTTCAGATATCAAATTATTCTTGTGATAACTATATAATTTACTGTGATAATTGAGTTTGTTATCTGCGAGGAATACCTTCTGAGTTGAAAATTGAAATGAGATTTCTTCTTAGTTCTAAGTTATTCAATTCTTTGATTTCTCCATAATCGTCTAGACTAAGGCAGCTCAGTCCCTTCATTTTCTTTTTTTTTGACAGAGTTCACACAAGATTAGAGAAACGTATTACCAAAACCAATTTTCTGTTAATGTATGGAATGGAATAAATGGTGACTTTTCATTGAGATTGAAAAAAAGCATTAGCGTACAATTTTCTCTACGAAATTTTTTCAGACAGAACTCTGTATGAACTACACCGGTGAAAATTGAAGATAATTCTATTTAAAAAGAAGTCATGAAATGCGCACTTTTTTTCTACCAGAAACGAAAAAATCGTGTACATTGTCGAAAATGTTTTCGAAAAACGATTTTTTTTTTCACAGAAATAATGCATCAGAGACCAATAAAATCAATAAGAACTTTGAATCTTGAAATCATCTAAGGATTAAGATCCCGAACTTCATTCTGAAAAACCCTATATATTCTTCTTTCAGAAGAAGTTAATAGAGAAAATGAATAGAAATGCAGCAAGCGTGAATTCAGCTTGAATAAATGTCGACCTTGCTATTGTAACGTCAAGTTAGCATTTCATAGAGATTAAATGGTTCTTCCTATCATTTCGCTGAGCAGTGGCCATATCGTTCACCGGACAATTCTTTTGTAGTAAATTTGACAAGCACCCGAATGCTAATGTACCGTGGATGATTCCCGGAAATGTTCAAGACTTTGGTGTAATCGGTTGTGAAGCGATTATGAAGTTTGAGGTAAATTGTTTCGCTATTGGAATGGAATGGCAGAAGACACGTTTTTCTTATAAATAAAAATTTCCTCAAGTAAATAAGTACAACAACTCTAGAAAAACATGAAATATTTATGCCTCTAGTTTGAGGCATCTGATTGAGAAGTAGGACAAGTAGGTAGACGAATAATTTTCTTTTTTTCCGTTATTGATCCTTCAAATTATTTTTGAAATTGTAATGTTGTAATTCAATTCTACGGTTCTGATTGTGCAATCCTTTCGAAATGTTGCATGAACATTCAGATTAAGAATCCTTCAAAACCCTCAAAATAAATTTCACTGGAATCAGATACTTTAGTCGGGAAATTAAAGAATTTTTTCTTTCAGTATTCGGATTGAATTTGCTATTGTTCTGTTAACACTTTGGTCACAAAATTTCGTATGAGGCTTCTTATGAATCTCCGGGACAATCCTTTCGAGATTTATCGTGTTAACGGACGGTCTGTCGGACAGAATTGAATGTGACCACGGATTCGAACCTTATCGTTTAAAAAACCCTTCTCAGCTGAAAATTGACAATTACAGACATTTGAGCAAAACTATATAGCACCCGTTCCCACTGGCCGTTCCAGTGGAACGAGCACTCAAAATTGGGTGATTCATATATCTATATACAGCTAAATAATAGACACTCCTTACTTATACTTATAGCTTTAGGAATGTATTCTTAGACTTATTTTATTTTTCTTATACTGTATTGGCTCCTAATATTTAATATCGATTCACTTATTCAGAAAACATTGTAACAGATTAGTAATGCTTGTGATCTGAAAATTTATAGGATTCAAATTGAACTTTTTTTGTTGCAGGTACAAGATTTTCGCTTCTTATGTCCCAATGGAACAGCTTTTGATCAGGATCATCAAATCTGTGCAGAATGGGAAGATGTAGATTGCGATGCCAGCACCCTGTACTATTCCAGCGACAACTTTGATCTCTACAGACTTGGCTCTGGTAAGAAAGATAAAAAGGTTTTAATTTTCCTTTTATCAATACGAATATCTGAATCATTACAAGTACTATAAATTATGGGTAATTGTCAGATCTCAATTTAATTGCACTACATTTTGTATTGATGATTAAGAAAAAATATATACAGTAGCTTTTCAGAAAACCCACTTTCTTTCCATACAGAACTGATAAGATAATTTTCAAAACATCAGATCTTTTTCAACCAAGGCTTCATTTGATATAACATTTGAAAAATCTTTTAATAAGGAGTAATAGTAGGTACGAACCCTGTAAAACTTCTAAGGCGTGTTTGCTTTTGAAAATATTGGAATCTTGAAAGGAATTAGCAATATTCCTGCATCGAACATATACTGAAAATGTTCAATCTCTTGTTTTGAGTTTTCAAGGAGTAAAATGTTTTTTCGCAGGTTTCGTGTATCCAAAGAATCAATACTTTTCAACAAATCCTGAATAATAGGTTATATAACATTCGATTGAAATTCATCAAATCCTTCTAAACATTATTATTCCTTGACAAGAAACCTCATTTACCTATCAGAAAAAAATCGTTACGGAAGTGCCTATTATTCAAACTTAAGTTATTTATGTTGTTTTACATTGAATGCGCTGAAATATATGTTTTCCATTAAGAACCGTTAGCTAAATGAAAATAATTCATTTCGAGATGAACGAACAAATGAAAGCAATATCATCCAGTTTTTGTTCGCAACAGATCTATCCCATACACTAATTAAAAAAAGACGTCTTGTAACTAATTTATTCATCAGTGCGATACCTCTGATGATTTAATTATCTAACAGATACCGCTTTAAAGTAGGAAATATTTGCAATAACATACCAGGACCCGAGATTCCATCATCGTACCATAAACCAGTAAAGAACCGGTGACCTCTAACACTCAGATTCAGATTCCAAGCAATGTACCGCTGCAAATGATTCAACTTTCACTTTTCATAGGCTCATCTCATCTTTTGCTCCAGGCTCTTGAATATTACACATTCACTACTCTGAGTTTTCGTCATTATAATTCCCATAGTTGTCTTCTTTGTCGAGAATTGTTACATACCTACTCTTCAGTCATAGTACTTGGAAATTATTGTCAGTTTCAAAATCTTTCTGTCTATACAACTTCGGTGGCAGAAGTGTGGCTTTTCACATAATGTTATATAATTTTATTGTTGATTTATTCCATTTATAGAATACCAAATAGGAGATGTGTGTGATTCAATTTTCGTCACAATAAGCGATTTGATGAGAGAAGATTACGCTAATCGGTATGTGTTATGTCGACAGATTTTCTGAGTAATCCGTTCTGTCACGAATATGTACACGATCTATTGGTTTAAGAACCATTTTATTAGAAATCGTCTAAGCGTTTTATATTTACTTTGATCTAGTTAGATTCATTTAACTTTGTTAAGGATTTGATTCAACCTTCCCTTTCAATTTTGATACGAATGGAGACACGAATTAACTGAAGTTGTACGAAATCAACGAATTTTTATATATGTGGAGCAATAAATGGGAGTATCAACGGTCAACTGTAGATTTCTCATGATAAAATAGCATTTTTCTCTCCATATTTCTCTCTGAATCTTCGTTTCTGAGATACAGGATGTCAAAATTTAATTTTTTTTTCAAATTTTCGCTAAATCCGTAATATCTGAGGAGCCGTTTGAATAACATAATTGAGTTGCTGTACTCATATTGTGACTTATGAACGAATCCCCTGAGGAAAAAAATGGAAAAGAAAAAAATCCATTTCTTCATCAGAAATCTACAGATGATCATTGATTTCTTTATTCGGTAACATTCTGTATAAACAGGGTGGAAAGCAAGAGTATTTTTTTATGGTTTAGGGTAACTCATTCTCTCCTTTTAACTTGTATTTTTTGTATGAACATATCTGTTATTTGAAGAACTACTGAGATTAAGGTATCAAGATAAAATTATTCCAAAAAACTATAGGTAGTCGCAAAGTTGTGTACAAGTGCCACTTTTTCAATGAACATCTATGTCTCCAAATCAAGCATAGGTACTGTCACAATACAGAAAAAATAAATGGAATAGAATCAACATAAAACACACTGCAGGTTGCTGACAGTAAGAATAGAAAAAATGTCATTCAGAAGAAACACTCAGAATTGAATTATCTTTCGAATGACACAATAAAAAAGGTATGTTTCCTGAAAAAGATTGATTGCGCCGCGACGTCTGGCGTCTTCATTATTTTCTCCGACTTTTACGCATATCTCAAGTCAAAAATGACTTTTACCCAATACCGTCAACAGCATAAAAAAGTATCCATCCCTTTCGAGTAAAATTGGGTTACCAAGATAAGTGAATCACCCTGTACATATTGCATCCAACAGTCTAACATATTGCAATTTCATTTTCTGCAGGATTCGAGTCCAAAGCCAAAAAGTACGGAGAAGATGAAGAAACCTTCGCCCTACAACGTGCTGAAACTGGAGATGTCAGATTGAACAGAGAACACCAAACACAACGTGTCAATCAACAGAAAGAAACTAACAACTATCACAAAAAACAGCATCAACAACAACAAGCTAGAAGGGTGAGCAACAACAACCAAGAAAATGAACGAGACATATTCAAAGGTTCAAGTAGCTCCAACTTTTTCAATAACAAAAATGGTGGAAAAGAAACAGATGAAGATTACGACGACAATGTCAATGTCAACCAGAACAACGATCAATTCCAAAAGAGGAAATTGAATAGAAAACCTGTAAGGAGGCCAGTTCAACAGCAAGATACTACAACTGCTGTGACCACAACAACTAGGAGAATCAAGACAACTCCAGCAAGAAACGAAGAGGATCAAACCAGCAGACCACAAAGGCCAACTGGCTTCATCAACAACTTCGCAGGAAGCAGTTACGTACCAACAACAACTCCCAGAGGATCAACGACCTTGAGTAATGAACGATACACCGTAGCTGTGAATAATCACAGAGTAAGAAACGGACAACGTCATAGAGCTCCTCTTCCTGACCGCCAATACAACAACGCTGATAATTTCAGACAGAGTCAAAGCACTAGCGAGCCATTAACTGTCAGTACTCCAGCGCCTTTCAGGCAATCTAACCAATACAACAACCCTCCTGCTAGACAATCAACTCAATACAATAATAACTTCAACAATCAACAGAACTACCAGACAACTACTCCAGGTAAACAAACAACTCAGAACTATCCAAGATCAAATAACAACCAACAAAACATGAATACAACGACGAATACGAGATTAAAAAATCTACTAAGGTACTGAAAACTACCAGCAGAAGAATAACTTCGAGGTGAAGAAAACTCCATCGTCATTCCAGAATCAGAACGATAACTATCCCACAACTTTCTCCCCCAAGAAGCAATATTACCAAACCACCACTAAGAAGTTCGAGAACTATCCTACCACTTTCTCGCCAAAAGCCAACCAAGGTTACAACACAATTTCTCAAGTCACGACTCAATACAATAACCAGAATACGCAAAATCAGAAGCAACAACAGAATAACTACCAAAACAACCAACAACAGCAATTCAATGCTCAGAAACCTCAATACAATAGCCCACAACCTTTCAGCAATCAAAAAACGAACAGCTTTAATGCACAACAACCTCAACCATTCTCAAGCCAGCGATCTAATAACGCGCCTAATAACAATTATAACCAATTCAACAACCAAAAAAACAATTTAAATCAACAGAGTACCCCTAAAACCACCCAGTATACTCAGTACACACCAACTGTTCCTAAGATAACCTCAACTACTCCAGTAAGCAGATCAAACAGATTTGACGAGACTCAGTATGATGATGGCTCTTACAATGCTAAATATGACTACGAAGACAGACATGAAGATGAATTCTTGAAAACAGCTCATAGCCAAAACATAGCCAAGAGCAGAAACGATTTAGCAAAATCACAGAAAGCTCAGGAACAAAACAAACAGTCCAACAACAAGGCTCAATATGAATCTCCAAGACCATTCTCAGTCACCCCAAATGAACCACCAAAACAAGAATACACACGTCCATCTCAACCAATCACACCAAGGTATACACAGCAGCAACCTTTGAACAAACAGAAGAACCAATCACCAGTACCAAGTACAACACAAGCTCCTAAGAAAGTAAAGATGTCAGCTACGACTATGCCTACTATGACACGAATGGAAGCGAACCGGAATATGACATTGATACCGAAATAAAGAAATCTACTGCAAAGAATTGAAGTTAAATGGTATTAGTTTAAAAATTGTTAAAAGTCTGTGTTGAACTCGTAATGTTAAAAACAATGTTGCCACCAAGGAAAGGAAAAGTTTCCTAGAACAATGAATATTTGAGCCTTAATCTTATGTTTAAGATTGTACATACTGTAATATTCTATTCTTATGAGTAAATTACTGTTAAATATTCTGCATTTTCATTTACTCCTTTCTCACACCAGACTTCGTTTCCTTATATTGCTCAAACAATAATCCTTCGGGTGAAAAAGGTGTAGAGCACAATTACTGATGAAATGATCCAATCACAACTCTTTTATGGGTTTGTGATAGTTTTTTGAGCTTGTACTTAGCATTGTAATTATTATAATCAATCAAAGAAACAAGCAATTGCCAAAAAGAAATGAGGGATTTCAATTCTTAGACGCTTTGTCAAAGAAAAGAAATGAGTCCCACTGTTCTGTATAATTCGTAATTATAAAATAATGAAGAAATAATGCCTTGCCTTGAGGAAAGAAGAATTTGTTAATCAATTTGTTAAAGCATTGTTTAAAGTCCTTAAAGAATGGTTAAAGCATTATTTAAAGGATGTGTACACAAGGTATTTTTTGAGAGGAGGTTCTTTAAATATATTCGAAAAGCGAATGCAAAAGTGAAAGACATGACTCAAAAGAGAGAAACATTATATTTCTATTATTTTTGAACATGAACTTTTATTTTCAAATTGGAATCACCAACTTAAGGACATGTTAGTCTATGAGTCAATCCAAACCGAAATAATGTCCATTTTTCCCTCAGAGTAAGTCAAGAAGAAAAATAATCTGAGATTTTCCCAGTTGAATACATTGACGAGTTAAGTTTGCGCCGATAGAATCGGCAACACAAAATACGCAGATTTGACATAAGCATCTTTGAGGTTATAATCGATAATTTTGGTTATGTGTTATGTTTTGACTTTAGATGAAACCGTAAAATGCGAAGGAGAAAAATGTCTCGGTTTCGTGTGAATGTAATATTATTGTTGATTTTAGTTACTCCGTTTGTGTCCCTATTTATTTTGAACAAACTCCTGACGTCTTCGAAGCTACTGAATCAAACATCAAGTGATTTCGATTGGATCAAAATGGAATCAAAAATCTATTAGGTTATTCTACTGTAATTCTACCAGGGTATTTAACATACATATATGTGAAAAGAAACCCGGAATACTTCGAGAGATCTTCTAATGTTATCTCAAATTTTGTGAAGCTGTGCTTCGGAGAAGATGGATCAATGTCTTCACCGCTTATTACCCAGAGTGAGGTCTACAAAGTGATTAATAGAAAGAGCTTTTGGCGGAGGACATTCCTCCTTGTTTTTTATTTCATCGGTCTTCAAGTATCCTACCTCTCCTGGGGAATTATACAAGAAAAGGTAATGACACAAGTTTATGAAAGTAGTGATGGAAGAATGCAATATTTCGGGGACTCTCAGTTCTTAGTATTTGTGAATAGGATATTAGCATTTTCGATTTCGGGAGTCATTCTTTTATGTAGAAGAGGTAAAGAACATAAATGTCCATATTATAAATACATATTCTGTTCATTTTCTAATATTATGAGTTCATGGTGTCAATATGAGGCATTGAAATATGTGTCTTTTCCACATCAAGTGTTAGCTAAAGCAGCGAAAACAATACCAGTAATGTTGATGGGGAAGTTGATTTCCCGAACTCAATATAAATATTACGAGTACATTACATCGATAACTTTGTCTATAGGTATGATTTTGTTTATGGTGGATGTGGGTAATGATAAAGCAAAACAACTGTTACTACAATATCAGGTGCTTTACTGCTTATCTCATATATTGCTTTCGATAGTTTTACATCTAATTGGCAGAGTTCTTTATTTAAATCCTATTCAACATCTCCTCTTCAGATGATGTGTTACGTTAACTTTTTTTCGTTCATACTTACCGGAACTTCTTTGATTCAACAGAGTAGCTTTTATGTTTCCTTGAATTTCCTCACAAAATATCCTTCGTTTGCTCTAGATTGCATTTTACTATCACTTTGTTCAGCTCTAGGTCAATTATTCATTTTCAGTACAATATCAGAATTTGGACCCTTAGTTTTCGTTATAATTAGTACTATCAGACAATGTTTGTCTGTGTTACTAAGCTGCATTTTGTATAATCATGAAGTCCACGCTTTAGGCGTATTTGGTCTAAGTTTCGTATTTTGGAGTGTATTTTTGAGAATTTATTGCAGCTATAAGAGAGAGAAAAATAGAGTAAAAAGACTTAATAGTTATGAATGTACTAAAGAACAAAAGTTTTGAAAATGTGGTGCTAAGTAAACTTGTATTTTTTATCTAGTCAAAAAACTAACACTATTTATTTTTTAAATATAGGTAATATTGATTGAAATATATGATTATTTTTATTACAATGTGATTTTATACTGCAAAATTTGTTCTATATTTAGAATTGCTTATACATATCTTGAATATGTCAATTTTATATGTAACCTGACAAATAATTTATTGGATGTTATATCACTAGTAATGTATTGTTATCAGGTACCTAGGGCATTAGGGATCCACCTTTTTATCGAATTTTTGAAAATTATGCTTTTAAAAATTTCCTTAGGTCATGAAGGAAATGTTTCATCAGCTATGTCTACTTTTTTCATTTTTTATGCGCTTCTATTGTCATTTCGGTTATATTGACATTTTTAATTCCAAGATATTAGTGTTCATTATTTATTATCATTATATTCCACTGAAAAAAACATTAATTTGATGATTCTGAGTACTTATATTTTGTAATTCCACAACAGAACTGATATCATGCTAGAAGTTATTTTTATAGATATGTTGATGAAGTTTCATTAATCGAAAACTATATTTTGTAAACTTTTTGTCATGTCTGCTGTTACTGTGTGATTTATTAGATATTATTTAATCATATTTGATGAGGTTCAAAAATTTTAGTGTTCACTTTTGAATTTCTTCCTGACTTTCTTTAAGACTGAATTGTTTAGACTAGATTGATTGTGGTTGTATATGTTTAAAAGTAATGTATGTGCAATTATAAAGAGACTATAAAATAAAATCAACATTAAAATATTTATTAAAATACATCATTATTTATAATTTATTAGACTATGAGTATTCAAACAATTTACATTTCGATAATTACAAAATATATTACAATTAATTTAGTCTACTAGGAATTATAAAGTCACTATCTACAATTGTTTAATTCCTTGGCTTATATTTCTTCGAAAAAGAGGAATTTAATGCGCCTTTGATAGAAGAAGTCATACAATTTAAAAACAGTAAGTCTTAAACTTAAGACTTGCGACATGATTTTCTATATCAAATATAAAATTTATAAACATCTCTTAGGTATTTCTCGAGTACAAACCAACTTCTCATCATCGAAGTGAGTACCCAAATCACATACGAATTTCATATCTAGTAACTGATTCTTCGAATAACCATTTGTGCAATAGTGGAACAATCTGCAGTCTCTTGGATCAGAGTAAATCGATGTAGAGGTTTTCCAAAACAATTGAAAACATAATGTTTATTCACTTTTCTTTTCTTAGTTCTACTTTGTAAAGCATAGGGGTTGTACTGAAACCCTTACTTTTTACGGTTGCCAAGGTTGGTTTAACATTTTTGGGAAGGGAAATTTCTGTCAAAGTTTCTTCTTCTTGTTTGTCTGAAATATTTGGAGTATCTGGAGGAAGAACATCACTTTCTGCTCCTGTAGAAGTGGTTTTGTGCGTTGCATCTTGTGTACTGCCAAATTTATTGTTATAAGAATTACTAGGTCTTCCATATTTAGAAGTTCTTGGTGTAACATTTATGGAACTAATCTATGCCTGGGGGAAAATCCATTTCGAGATGATTTTTGTCTATTATTGTACCTATTTTGGTGTTTTTCTATCATATTTTCTCCCATTTCTATTTGTATCTGATTCGTTTTGTTCATTATCTAATTCATTCTCAAAGGATTTCGACGACTTGTTATTGTCATTATCATTTTTGTTGTTTGTTATTGTTGAATGAACTTCAGTTATCACATCAAGCTTGGTAATTGGAGGGCTTGTAGCTTTTGGCGAGTTTAAAACTGTCGTTTCTATTTCTAAACTTGTTGGAGCCTGAGTAGAAAGTTCAATAGTTTCAGTTTGATATTCAGTGGTCATTTCTTGAGTTCCTGATATTGATTCCTCAGTTGTTTCAGTTGTAGCTTCTGTAGAGTCAACACTTACTTCAGTGTGGTCAAAGTTTTCTGCATCTTTTTTATAGTTTTCCTTTAAGAAGGTTCGTTTGGTAGATTCCCTTGCAACAACGCTATTAGTAGTTGCTTCAATCTCAGATATGTTAAGTGTAGTGTATGTGAATATTGATGGAGTAGATGTTGGCTTGAAAACATCAGTTGTAGTTGTGCTTGTACTGTGATCAGAAGTGATTGTTAGTTTTTCAGATGAATCTTCTTCAGTTTGAGTTGATTTGGTAGTTGATTCTTCATAAGGACTAGTGTATGTTTCAGTCAATTTGTTTGATGCATTTGAAGATGGTTCAGTTGCTTCTTCTATATTAGAATCTGTGCCCAGAGTGTGCTCATATTGGTTTCTTTTTAGTGTATCGTCGGTAGTCTTGCTGTCTACGAGGTAATGTGAAAGATCTTCGTAAGAAATTGTAGGCCATATCGTAGAGGTTGTTTCTACAACAGAAAAACTGTCATCAGTGGTAGTTTCTGGGAAATTCTCTGTTAATTGCGATACAGTAGAACCCTCCGCAGATTTCGATGAAATAATTTGCTCTGTAGATTCTGAACCAATGACCTTTTCTGTAAAAAGAGGCACAACAGTCTGCACTGTCGATGTTTGAACAATATTTTGCTCTGTATTCAGTGACGCAGCGTAAGTCTCTTCAGTATAATTGGGAGTTGTAAAACTATATTCAGCATTATCCATTTTTTCTTTATTTTTCGTGATGTAGAACCCTTTAGGAGTTGAACTTAGGAGATGTGTAATTGGTTGGCTTTCATATGAAGGCTTTTCTGTAACATCATTATGAATGAAAGCCTTTATATTGATAATGTTTTCTGTTACAGAATTCGATATTGTTGGTACTTCTGTCAAGTTATTATCATCAGATGTTGGCACCGGAGTAGTTGAGATAGGAATAGAAGTTTCGCTTATTGGTTCTATGTTGTAATATGGCCTATTTGGTTGTCTCCTTCGAGAATTTCTCCTCCATCCAGTGTTTTCTCTATAAGAGTTCGATACTGGCATATTCTCTACTCTCCTTCTAGAGTTTTCAAAAGGCCTTTGACGACTGCGATTTCTTCCTCTATATCTAGGGTTGGGACTCGAAGAAATCACAATCTCATCCTCTCTTTCTTCAGTACTGATTGAGTCTGATGCAACTGTAGTTGAATCTCCAGGTTTCTCGATGTCTTCTGTTGTAGTTTCTACTGTAACATTCTCGTTATCACGATGACCAACTATTTGGAAACTATGTTTCACAGATTCAGTTATATCAGTCCCTAATTCTTGACCTTGGATTGTCGTAAATAAGTCTTCGTTCGTTTGTTTGTAGGAATCGTTTACTGTTTCACTTTTGAGGTAGGTACCTGTAGTTAGTTCGTGTGTTACAGGAGGAATTGTGAGTTCTTTCTCCAATACTTCATTGGTGGGTTCAGTGTGAGCTGGCTTAGAAGTGAAGAGTTGTCTTTCATCTTCAGTTTCATAACTTTCAGTTGCTACTGTGAAGTAACGTGTCGAGCTTGCTGATTCCTTCTCATTTTCATACGGAATATTATTGTCCTGCTCTTGTTTTTCTCTGGTAATAATTGGCACATTTTCATTCGTCGCCGCTCCTTGTGATTTTATACTCTCAGAGTTGGAAACTTGAGTATAATCACTTGTGGTTGTTTCCCAAACCGAAGGTGAACTTGTTTGTTCTTCACTTCTCGTTGTAAGAGAATTGCCATCTTCAAACTTCTTAATCTCAGTTAGATTATTTTGGTAGTTGTATAAGTCTTGTTCATATTTCTGAAAATTTCTCAAGCTACTCAAAATATCTCCGAAACTTGTTATATTTTTATCGATTAACTTGAAATCGTCCATATCTACCAAACCTGAATCTCTATTTCCTGAAGATAACTTTTCAGTATTGTTGAGCTCCGTCAAGCTAGGATCAATATTGACAGTAGTTGTCTCCTCTGGATGTAATGGGTAATCATGTTTGTTAGCATAGGTAACCTCTTCAGGAGTTTCCGTTAAATCTATATTGACATTCGTTTCTTCGTGTATTATACCTCTAACTACATCTACATTGTTTGCTGTCGATGCTTCTTCTTCAGAATTTTGGCTGAGAATAGCTGGTTCATAATTATCATCAGTATATTCATAAGTATCGATATAGCTGTAAGGTTCTGTTGACTTTTGGTGAGCTTTCATTGTTTTCTGGGAATCATCTTTGTTGTATTTGACATCGTTTTCATAATATGTATAGTCAGAGGTTTTTGTCGCAATTTTAGAATTTTCATTTCCAATATTAGTATTCAAGTAACTGTCTGTTGAAGTGGACTGGTCTTCTGGGAAGTAGTTACTTGTTGTTGCTGCATACGTTACAGAACTAGGTTCATTTTGGAAATTTGATTCAGTAGTTATTTCTTCCGTTGGTTCAGTTTTTTCTGTCACCATTTCAGTTTGTTGAACGGTAACTTCTTCCAAACGTTGTAAAATAGATTGCTGAGTAGTAGTAAGGGTTTGTGGGTTGGTATATTGCTCACTGAATTCATGATTTCTTCTATAGTTTGAATATTCCCCATTATCCTTCTCGAAATTTGATACCCTGCTATATTTGCCGTTGTCAACATAGTGGTTGTTTGTCCCGCCGATATTATTTTCTTTATGTCGCTCGTATAATTCTTCATAATTCAATAATGAAGGATTTTGAACTTTAGTTTTACGGTTATAATATGATTCATCCTCGGTGAATCTTTCTTGGCTTGGTGTTGTGGCGTAAGGAAAAGTGAACCTGTGTCGTCCTCTATTAGGTCTACCTCTGGTACTACTCTTGGTGGCAGGTGTGCCAACTAATTCCTGGTTGGGAGGTCTTGGCAAATTCTGGTAATCATTGAAGGAATTCCCTATTTTATCTTCATATTTTTTATTTTCTCTGTAATTGGAATCAAATGGATCGTTTCTAGTTTTACTGTTGATATTACTAGATGGCCCTCGTGAAGCTTGTTGCAGTAACGAATTTCTGTGAGAAGATTTACTTCTTGAATAGTTCGATGGATCGCTTATTTGATGACGAAGTACTTCACTTTTCTCAAGTACCCCTGCCTGGTCATCTTCGTAGTCTTCTGGCACATAAGACCTCTGGGACAATTGATCATTTATATTCGATATTAACTCGGGATTCACAGGTATGTTTATGGGAGATGGAGTTGATTTCTCCTGCTTCTTATACCAGTCAAAAAGAAACTTCAAAACTTCTACAGCTTCTTCTTCGCTCTTAATTATTTCGGAAGGATCTAAACTTTGCGGGGTTCTCTTGGACCTCTCAGATTTACTGCCAAGTATTTTCTCGGCACTTAGATCAGACTGTCCAAGATGTTGTCCGTTTCCCGAAACGTCACGTTTGGTCCTTTTTCCATTGTTCGAAATTTTTGGCACATCATGATAAAATGGGTCTAAGACCACATCTTCTTCCTTATAATCATCGTAGGAAGCTGGAGGTTGGGCTAAAATTTTCGCTGCACCAATCGTTCCTAGAGAATAGTTAAGAGTTCTTCCACTAGCATCACTAACACTAGCACTTGCACTTATAATAATCCTTGGAGGTAACTCATGTTCATCTGTGTACCTCTTGGTTTCTACATGTTGGCTCAGCGCAAACGGAGCTGGAGAGCTGAAGACTATTGGTGAAACGGTTGGTAGAGCTGGTAGTGGTAGCTGGTTACCATCAGGCTTTTCAGTTCTAAAGTACTGTTGAGATTGCGATTTGATTGTTGTAGGAAGAAACTTCTAGAAGTTGATGAAGGATGGTTGACTTCAAAGTTTTTCCTTGAAACTGGTAAGTACTCGTTTCTTTGAGTTGAAGATCGGTAAGGGTTATTATGGTAAGAATTGCTAGATAGAACTGGTGGTCTAAAATTGGCAAAGTTATGGTGATACTGGTAGTTATTTGATCGAGATGGGTTGAATCTCGAGGTCTTGTATCATGGTAATTAAAATTATACTTGAAGTTATTCTGAGCAGATTGAGAACTTTGTAAATTCGGATTGTAACTGTTTCTCTCACTTTCAGTTGTTGAAGACGATATACGTGAATTTTCTAAGGCATCAACGTAACTGTTACCACTCTTAAACACAGAACTAGAAGTTGTCACTGTTTGCTTGTTCCTATTGTCAATGTTATCACTATAACCGTTGTGATGGGGAAATTCGAAGGTTTTCGTCCTTATATTAGGAGGTGCACTCGGATTCAGGCTTATGTTGATTTCTTCAGGGGTGAAGTTAGGTGACTGCTCGAGGGAGAAATGATGGACTGATGGTCCTTTGTGGTATGGAGATGGCGTGACTGGTCGGGCGGAGCTGGTGAAGTATTCAGTGCGGGCAGTTGTGGTTGATGGAGGTCTTGGTGTTGTGGTTGTTGTAGTTGTTGTGGTGGTTGTAGTAGAAGAAGCAGATTTCTCGAATGAAGGAGATTCTGTCTCGGATTTTCTCTGAAAAAAAAACAAATGAAAATATTTATTCATAATCAAATGATGTTGCCAAATAAGAAGGAACATTCTAGAATGAATACTTTAAATGCCACTGATATAGACTTAAGAGGTTGTGTTGGAGTTTTCTATTGTTTGAATAAAACATATGAAATAGTGGCTGAGTGGTCCCGCACTTCAGTGGTAGGTTCTTTGAAAAAATGTAAAAATGGCGCCACGTGATTTAAATTCCACTCAGTACGATTATATCATTGAAATCAGAAAATGATATTTGAATATTTTAATTATCGGCAAACTGATAAAGTTATATAGTCTTCTCCGTATATAGGCCTATATATGGCGCACAATTTAAACACATAAACTATAATAGATGTTTTAAATATATGTTTTTATATTATTACTGACCTTCTAGAATAGGCGGTGCTGTGTTTCCGTATAACTCCAAGTTGAGGCTGTAGAATTTCTCAGATTTCGAACAATCGACTTCATCGATTCTTTCGCAAACTCGAGTTTCCTGAAAAAATATTGGAATAATAAGTTATTTGATATACTAGTGTATTTATCATTAGATTAAAAACGAGAGGATTTTCTATGTTCCAGTAGAGTTATGACATTCCTCTCATTGCTCCTGAATACTTTGTGTTCGGTGCCAATGACAATTGCCTATTAAAATAGCATTAATTGAACATTTATAGTTATTTAATCAACTAGGTTATTAAGGATAACGACTGATGGTCAAGATTTTAGCGAACGCGTTAATAGTTCGAGACCATTAGTCGCTTGATTAATAACCGAGTTGATTACATGATTGTTTAGACGATCTCAACATGAATTTTGTGTAAATTCTTGATTGAAATACATTCTTTCTCTGCACAAGAGATACATTTGACATAATGGAATTTTTATGTTTCTATGTCCCAGTAGAGTTTTTCATTTCTCGAAGTGAATACTTTGTGTACGATTGCCATAAGGATTGCATATTAAAATATAGCCTAAATTGAGCATTAAAATGGGTCATTGTTGCATTTCGTTTACATTAAAATCATCTTTCATTTCGAGGTCGGCGGAAAAATGTGTCATTATTGTTCAAGTTCGTATATCTATAACCTACCTTTTGTTTTGAGATCAGCGGAAAAATATATAAATCATCTCGAATACACGACTGGGAACATCTTCGCTACATTGAAAATGGTAAAATGGGCTATTTGAAGAAGTCTCATTTCAATCTTTCGACTTTCAGACTGATGTCTGAATGTCCATATGTTATATTTTGCTGTTAGGGTATGAAAGTGATGAAAAATAACTGTTGACTCACCTGATCA
This sequence comes from Propylea japonica, assembly GCA_013421045.1. Classification (NCBI taxonomy): domain Eukaryota; kingdom Metazoa; phylum Arthropoda; class Insecta; order Coleoptera; family Coccinellidae; genus Propylea; species Propylea japonica. The sequence goes on along the minus strand of CM024245.1, from coordinate 42,855,697 downwards.
AAAACAGTTCCATTGAGACATAAAAATCGTATGTCCATTGGCTCGTCTAGTTGACCAATCGTGCAGACATGGAACATCTGACAGTTGGTTTCTAATCTGCATAGTAACCTCCTATCACCTTACCCACGCAAGAAAAATTTGTGTCTGGTAGGTTGTCGAAGTCCAAATACTGAAAACACAGAAAGAGTTTCAGATAATAATATATATTGTAATTTATCCCCCGTAAAAACCGAACATTTATCTATCTTGGTTTACAAATTCAATTTTAATATACAGGGTATCCCGGAAAATGTGGGAAATCTCTTGGATTCAGATAGAAAATAAAAAATGAAGATGACAAGTTTCCATAATTTTTTTTTCCTAGCGGCCCTCTCTTCGAAGATACGGCCTCCCAAATAACGGCACTGAAAATCCATTTTAGTGGAATAAGTTCCAAACAACTAGTATTAGGGTCCTCTTAAATCACCGCACTCAAACTTCAATTAGCTTTTTCAGTTTACCAGGGGCTGACTGGGTTGGACATTTATGCTTACCTTTTTAAACACCCTATATGAAAGATGCTAAAAAAGACAATTTGGATACCTTGAACTTTGAGCTAAAGAAAAGGTTTCTCTTGTTTTGTGACTATAAAATAACCGTTTTCGAAAAAAAAATGACGAAGGAAGTATGTAAGTAATTGAAATTTATTCCACTAATAGGAATTTCCAGTGGCGTCATTTAGGAGATCATATCTTCGTAGGGAGGTCCGCTAGGAAAAAACATTATGGGATCATCTTATTTTTTATGTTCTATCTGAACCCGAGAGATTTCCCACATTTTCCGAGACGCCCTGTATATTCAGGATAGTATGGAAATTTGCAGGATCTATTCGTGTTTTGGCGAAAACATATTTTGTTTGTATTAAAACATGCCTTTTGAAACAAAACGATCAAACTGGAATCGATGAAGTTTATTCAACTTAGTTTCTTAAAATAGTGGAAATCAGGCATTAAAATGGGTCATTACTAATCAATTTCGTATACGTTAAATCCACCTTCAATTTTGAAATTGGTGAAAAAGTTCGTTAATGGTCATAATCGATGAATTTGAACATGGTTTCAAGTGTCCTAGCCCAGTTGTCCATCATTTGCGAGTAGTGATCCTTTCGGAAAAACAGTGTGAAATCTTTGTGAACGGTTTGCTAATGCTTCAAAATAATAGTCATTAATATTTTCAGAAAAAGAAATTATCACACTTGATTATAGGTGGGTACATCAATTTATAATTATGACATAAGTTCTTTTTACCTATTTCTGACTAAACCAATGAATCCCATGAATTTTCCCTCGAACGCTGCTTCGAAAGAAATATATTGTGATTATGTTACAGAGTGTCAAAGAGATCGAATAAAGTTTAAAGTATATTCACCGTGGCTGATCAATTACAGCACCAGTCGACACTTTTACCTTTTTGTATTACATTTTGCGGTAAGCACTTAAAATCAACACAGGTTTTTGATAGGTGTCTGTGATGAAAGTGCTCTTTTTAATGGAATTAGGTATGCGGTTGATTTAAGAATTTCCAAATGTAAGAGCTTGTAAACCAACACTTCCTTCCACTAATGAAAGAACTAAATCAATGTTCCATTCAAGGATATTTTACTTATTTTATACAGTTTGTTTTCTGAGCAATTAAATTCCGCACACATATTGAGTTGAAATTGTATGTTGTATTGAAAAATCACTGGTTACATGATTCACGATATGTTTGATGTTCAATATTTACTATCTATTAAAGAAAGTGTTACTATGTTTGCTCCAGAAGGCATAGCAGTATCTTTTCTTTCCTTCATGTTTCAATGTCTATTTGCATTCCATTCTCAACGAATAACTCAAAGCTTCTGCGTGCACAATTGCATCATATTATATAACCATATAATAATTTTTAAATATCAAAAGGTAATGATTTGTTGAAGTGAATCTCACACCGATAAAAACTATTTATTACTTAATCATCGTATTTGATCAACAAGGCACAAAATGTCAGGTAATATCCATTAATAGTTCAGTTATGTACTAATCCTGCAATACAGAAGCGAATTGATTTCTTGAAAATAACTAGACGGAATTGAAAGAGAAATGAGAAATTTGTACATGCTTTATAATAGTTTTTTCCCAAGGAATCATTGTCGAAAACTACAATAGACTTACATAAGATCTATGGGAATTTGCCCGAATATTATTTTGCTCACTGTGATGCGCAAATTATAGAAAGTAATAATGGGATATTAGTGAAGTTACGCCGATAGGAGATGGCCAATTAGATTTTATAAGTTAATTGTGTCCCTATAAATACCGTTAGATCGCTAACGGAATGACCTTTCATGCTTGTTGTGTTTTCATTCAGCCTAAATACTTATTTTCGATTTTTGACCTGATGAAATTTAGCTTGAAATAATAAACATATACAGGGTGTTTCCTAAACATGCGGCAAAAATTCAGGGGATTGTTCCTTGGACTATTCTAAGAATATTTTGTCCTTTGATGATTTTTGAAAAACCTCTTTGTTTCGAAGATACAGGGGAAACAAAATTTTAGATAATCACATTTTATTATGAAAAATTACATGAAAATTTAACTTAACCTACAAACACTGTTGAAAATGACCACCTCTAGCCAAAAAAACGAATTCAAATGAAAACCGTGTTTAATCTGTATTCCTTTACCATCTGAACTTATCAATTTTAAGTCAAAAAACTGGCCGTTTTTTAGTAATTGGAATGTTGTTAAACAAATTTAAAAATAAATTGTACCTACTTGGTAAACACAGTGCAGTACGCATTTTTATTTAAACTATTATTAATTTTAAAAATATGAAAAATGTTGTTCGCCCTGTATCTTCGAAACAAAGAAGTTTTCAAAAATCATCAAAAGACAAAACATGCTTAAAATAGTCCAAGGAACAACCCCCTGAATTTTTGCCGCATGTTTAGGAAACACGCTGTATATAGAGGGTTTTCAGAAAATCACACTGATAGCTTCTTTAATGGGTTCATTAGAGGTTAGATTCAGAATAGGAAAAACCCAGGACAACCTACGAGAAAGAAACTGTTTTATATACCTGATAATTCTTGTTTTATTTATTTCTCGATATTTGTAATAATTTTTTAATGCTGAGCTTCACCTGGTTTATTTTTTGCCAACTTATTGTTTATGTTCATTATTAGGGCAACAAATTATGTTCGTTAATTTTGGCTTAGTTATAATAATTAATTCAATTTATTTTGGATTGTAGTCGGTCATCACTAGGGGAGAAAACGTATCTTTTACCGTCTCTGGCAAGTCTGCTGCTGTGGTCAACCGATCTTTTATATACTTTAGTCATAAACATGATACTTGAAGATTTCACTGTAACTATGTTTCTCTTATCTGCATATGTAAGTGTCAATACTTCCATACACTGAATTATAAAAAAAATCAGATTAATGTGAATTTCAGCATAATAAACAACCAAGAGAAACTTAATGGAGTATGTATGGCAAAACAACTATCTTCCTGCTAATCTACTGATAAATATCAACCAGACTTATTTATCATTTCCTTTTCACTCTGGCGTTCATGCTAATCTGACATACTTCGATTTCGTGGTTGATAAAACTGTCTAATGCTTGATTTCTAAGGGGGACACCGAGAAGAATATGTTGATATCATCAACACTAGGCACCTACTGACGTGAAGTGTATTTTTAGAGTTCTTTCGAATGTTCACCGACTGCCTGATTGTCTACTGGTAGCGCGATCAAAATTCGAAATTTACTCCTGAAGATGCCACGCAGTCGACCTGGCGAAACGTCGCCATCAAATACCGAACAACCCTAGACTGCTACAACCGAAAATAGTAAGAAATTATTCCAAGAGATATTTGTGCTCGAAGTTTGAGATCAAATAGAGCATTCAAAAATGGCAAAAATCATAATAAAATAAATCTCATTAAAAGAAACTTCAATCCTGTCTTACGAAGGAAGAGTTTGATCTATTTCTCTGGATAGTTTCAATAATAAAAAGACTTCCATTGTGAATTTTATGATATTGAGACACTAAACGAAGTCAGATGATAATGACTCCTCATATCAATACAGGAAAATAAATATGAATAAAATCATCAGTGTAACAGGGTAAAATATCCTCTAACTTTTTCACCTTTTTTCAACATAAAACTTCGTAATTTCTTTTTATAAAGGAGTTACCGTCTGTTAAATTTAGATATGAAATAAAATGATAATTTAATGAAAGTAGAGTGGAACTTCCCCATAACGAACGTCTGTATAACGAATTTCGTACAAGACATTGCACCTTGAATCCAAATTTTCTGTTAAAAACACCCTCTAAAACGAAGCAAATTCTCTCTATAACGGAATATTCAAAGAACATCACCCTTTGAATTGATATTGGTAAGAAGGTATAAGGGTGGGTTTTTTCCGGACGTACGTAATAAATCCCGACCTTGAACTAAATCATTACCGCGGGCAGAGAGGTGTATTAAATACACCCCTGGCTGTTTGGTTTCAATCTTACCATTACGCTAGTGTGAAAGTTTCACGAAAATTTCGAAAAGGAAGGGCTTAAATTTGAATGATAAATTTAATTTTATCAGTGAAGTCAACCGCGACATTGTCGACTATAGAAACAAATTTTCTGTTTAACGAAATTTCTGTATAACGAATTTTTTCATTTAGCGCTTTCCTTATAGGAAAGTTCCACTGTACTTTCATTAAAGTTCAACTTAATCAACAGTATTTTTTTTTTACTTACCCCAGGTTCAAGTGATACCACAAATAAACCAGTTGAGAAGATATACAGCCATATTAGACCTGAAATAAAACAAAAGTAATCAGTCACAAAAAAAATTATGTAATCAATGAGACGAACAAAAAATATTTCGATGATTGAGCATTAAAAATCATCTATTCATATGTCACTCTTGATGAAATAATCAATATTATCCAAACAATGGATGATTTGTCTGTCAGTATCAACGAAGTTGTTATATTGTCTTGTCATGGTAGCCCCAAACTTCGTGGGAATAGGTATTTCTCTTTGTACAGGTATTACTTGATGAAAAGTGAAGATGGTATTTGAACTGTCAACACTCAATCAGTGTTCTTAAATGATGAAACCTGCACTCAACAAAGATAGGTGATTGTTTTGACATCAAATTGAGCTTTCAGGTGGTAACTGAAATTTTTTGAGTTGTTTGTTTCTTATAGGAATAGCGTTTTATCATTTTATTTTTCTCAAGGGAAGAATAGGTTAAAAAAGTTATTCGTGAAAGAGTTCAAAGATCATGATCGAAAGATTATTGTTCTTCCATGATTTTATCAAGGGGTAGTGTTAACGAAAATTAATTTATTAATCTGAATTACACTCATCGTCTTAAATTGTTCCTACTATTAAGATTTCAGACACATTTTTTTTCTCCAACCATTAAAAAATGTTGACATTTTTGTATTATTTTCAGGTGCAAAAGCCACCAATTCCCTTACCGTAAAAAATTCACTCGTTACTTAGCAACACTTTTAATCCTAGGATCAAAAACGCTATTTTCAATCCTAGGACTAAAAGTAGAGCACTAGAAAGATAGGTATGCCAGACAGGCTGACTGGGTCCAACCAACTCGAAAATTACAGATGGTAATGTCAATTTCTCAGTTATTGTGCTCTATTGTTAGTTGCGTGCTTTTTTTGAAGAATAGTTAATAGAAAGTATTGATTTTTTATTCAAAACAATAAAGTTGGAGACTAGACAGTAAGCATAAGCATTAGTTCGATTACAGATTTCATTTCATTCGAATTGTTCTGTAATTTTCGAGTCTGTGGTTGGACCCAGCATGGCTGTCTGGTATACTCCCCTTTTTAGAGCCTTACTAAAAGTAATTGCATTTGACGTCTACTTGACAATCACTGTCATGATTAGTATGTGTTCAAATTTATAACCAAATTATTTACAATTTTGACTAAAACCAATTTCATTGTAATTTTGACTTGGTTGGAGAAAAAATAGTATATATTATTCGGACTAAAAGTGCCTATTTTAACTCGCAATTTTGCATTGCTAGTGAAAAAAATTTGCACTTTTAATCCTTATAATATAATATACTATTCTCTTTTCTCATTTCTTCACTGTATCCATTTACTCCAAATTTAAGTTCCTAATTATAGATTATTGATCTACAAACTGTTGCTTTAAGAATAACAGAAATATTACGAAACTGACATGTAACTCCTGTATGATATTTAACTTTTGAGCGTTTGAAACTGAAAGCATTTGTTCCGTAGAATATCCATAAATTACAGGATTAAGAGATAAAGTTGTCCGTTGTCCAATTCAACTCATCCACATAACTCAATAACAGAAAACATGAAAAATTATTTTTCTTCTTCAAATGAAGGTGAATTAATCATAAAATATATCATCTCAATGATGTGACGTGATATGTTGATTAAGTATTAAGATGATGTATGTATAAAATTAATTGGTTGTACCTATCTTCATTCGTTAAAAAAGCGCTTAATAAATTTACAACTCATTAGTCAATCTCATAAGAACGAGGTCATCATAAATTATCTTCCAAATCATTCTTAATCGTATTGAAGAGTTTTTTCAGACAAAGGAATTTTCCAATCAATAGATGAAACTATAAAACACAGGTACTCAACTGAAATTATTCATAAATTTTGGCTTTTAGCAAAAAATTCAATTTGATTTAATGAAGTTCGACTCCATTTTTCTTTTTGTATCAAGTCAGTAAGATTAAAATAAACCAGATGAACTCGATATACTGAATTTTTCATCTTGAACTACTTTCCATGAATTATGAACATATTTCCAGCCAAAATTATCAATTATGTTACGCTCATAAACTGGACTAATTTCCATACTCTTCACGGCTTGTTGTTTTAACACTCTAACAAATCGCCATTATATAACAAGAATTAATTCGCTCAAGAATGCGATAATGAATATTGATTATCCTTACTCATTATCACATTATGAAAAAGAGTATTATGTATCAAAATCGAAAGTAATTCCTTGTGGTCTATTTTATGGTATTTTATGAGCTTGCTTTCAGCGGAAAATCAATAACTTATCGAGAGAAATCGATTTAATTGTGAATATAATAGCAAGAGAATTCTCTTTTTGAGCGCTCGTCCTACCTAAACGAGTGCTGTATCGTTTCGACGAAATGTCTGTAATTTTCGAATTTTGAGTCTCAAACGATAAGGTTAGACTCCCTGATGACGAATTCGTGGACAAATTTTGTCCGTGGGGCCGTCCGTCCGGCCGTTAGCACAATAACTCTCGAAGGGATCGTTCTAGAGACTTGATATTTTCAGGATGAGTTCGGGTCCCAAATGCCTTGGTTGAGTTCGAAAACCAGCCAAATCGTACGGCGTGTTCCATAAAATTTGGCCATTCAAATTTTTTGTTCCTCAATATCTCAGACAAAACGAAACCAATCGAAATGAAATGCTACGGCCAAATGCAAGATGCTCATAAGAAGGCTCATGCACAAGTTCAGGAGGATCACATAATCAGAACCGCAGAAATTAATTTTTTCAATTTTTATTTTATATATTTGATTTTCTTGATAATTTCCAGAAAATAATTCTGATTGTGCTGAGATTCTGCATTTATATATTTGGTATCAGTCATAAGTATTATATAAGATTTAGAGGTTATAGCCTCATTGCTTCACAAATGAACGAACGCTCAAAAGCACCTACTTAGGGCTTTCCTAATTTTTTTTACTCTGGAGGAACCGTCCGAGAACGAATTATTCCGAAAAGTTTCTTCTGAACTTTAAAACTGCAAGGTAAGAATAAGTAACGCTTCCTCACTGCCTTAGCAAGCATATGATCAGAATTGACTTAACAGAAACTGACGAGTGTAAATTTTTCTGTGGGGAAAATCAAGAAATCCCTATTCAATTAGTTACAGAAGGCCTCACCATTGCGAGCATGCGCAAAAGATGTCCTGGACAGGATAATTGTATCTAAATCTACAATCGACAGTCTCCTACCCCCGGTGACAATCTATGTTAATGTCTTTGATATTAACCAAATAAATTTCTGTTCATTCTATCCATTTATGAACCCAACTTTCTCTTCAAACCTAGCCTGGAAAATTAAAGTTTTGAAGCCATTACTTCCAGAGGTTACCGCGTCTACGGTCTTGAACTTTTCCTGCTGAAATTGAGTACACGAAAGTTCTAGACACCAAAGATCCATCATCCAGCACTTTAACGCCATAATTAGCCTCATAAACACGAAAAAGCAATACAATAGAGTTGACATTGAACCAAACCCAAACAACATCAGATCTCACACTTTTCCAATGGAATAAATCTTCTTTCCTCATCAAACAAACCAGTGTCGAAAAAATTTCCCAACAATAATTCACCGGCGAAAGAAGTTCACGCTTGGATCATCTTCGAAGATAAAGTCCATGCTTCGATTGCCAGATAAAATGAGATCCCTTAGACATCGAAATTAGGTTTAATTTCCTGCCTGTGACCTTTGGAACGGTTTTGGTTGCGAAATTGAGCCATCAGCGTCGTTGGAATTGCTGCATTCCTGCATCGAGAAATAAATATACGAAGAACTCTTCGTATTGCGATATTTTGTCGTGAATCATCTTCAGGGCAGATATGAATCGTGGGGTTCAAATGATTTGGTTGAAAGCAATATTTCATTTTATTCGTAGGATTTATGCGAGTGTATATATTTCTTCACTTAAGTGTGAGAAACACTTCGTAATGTAACCTGCTCGTAGTTAAGGAGGGTCAAAGGGGCCAAGAGCCCATCAAAGAACGTTTTTGAAAAAACCAGGTATGTAGAATGATTTGATCGTTAAATTCTGTTTTGGCTCATTGTATGAAAAAAATACATTACTTGGTGAACGTTATCAGAAAATGCAAAGAATTATACTGCTGTGAAACCAGATGTAATATTTTGAAAGTTGGCCTCAAAAACACAAGCGTTATATTTAAGGATTATATCAGATCCATAGACCATAATAAAACAAATTAAATCACTTAGATAAACTGGATTACTCACGAGATGAATCGAAGCTCTGCACAATTATTCACTCACCAAAGATGAAGATGAAAATCTGAACTAAAGAAGTTGTTGAAAGTATCATCTTTCATATCACATATTCACCAGATTGATATCAGGTATTTTAGACTAATAGTAACCCATTTGGTTATGTCTATATAAACAGTTTTAGGAAAGACACATCTTCAGGTTTGTCTAGAATTTGGGGGAAATTATTCAGAAATAGACAAGAGATGAAAGTATTAGATAACCAATGGGCAAGTTCATGAATAATCGAATTTTAACTTATTATCATTCAGTTCTGCAATTTATACGGAATATTTTGATGTTAATACAACAAAACATCTCTATTAGGTCATCTTCAATATAAAAATCTGAAGTATTAATGGCCTGACGGGTATGTGAATAATTCGGAGAAGAATTTACGAAATACTTCTGAGACTTCAACGTGAGATTAAGCGACGAACCCACCTGCGGGGCCTGCGTCAAAACATAATTTATCTTACTAGAAGTATTATATTTCTTTTATTTATTCATTCAGAACAAAGGAGCAAGAACAGGATTTTTGATACCCAAATTGTGTGTGTTCACAGTAAACATGAAACTTTGGCACGATAATCCTGAAAGTATTCAACAATGTATTTAGTTGGACTCAAAGTTGAATTTTGAAAATCGAAAATCACCAAAATGGCTCTTATTTGGACACATATTAATGTGAAACTTTTAACTTATTTTGAGTTCTAGAATTAGCTCCCAAAAATTTGAAACGTTGTTTACAACACCAGGTTGTGTCATTTGGGTAAAACTATGGCACATTATCGATAGGTCATTTTCTATAATTCAGTTAGATGCTCAATAATACTACCGGTTAACTTCGAATTGATATCAAATTCCTGTCATATCACAAAGTATGACATAATATATAATATGTTTCCAATACAACTATCAAACGACAGTGAAATCGGTTCCGCGCCAAATTTGGACACGAAACATTCAAACAAAGGAGCAAATTCCAGTCCATTACTCAATTTCCAAGTCAACCTCGCACTCTGACCTTTTCCATTTCACCAAAACTGACCCATGCATAACAACACATTATTCAAAACGGGTGTAATCTAAAGATCAAAGTAGGTGCACACGAAGTCACCGAATTCCACTTTCGCTCGAGGTAGTGCTGTGCTGTGTAGATTTCTCGATTTGAGGAGGAAGCCCCGATAGGCCGATAATTTATGTCACGTCTTTGTTTCTCTGTCGGTTGGCAAGCGTGAAATAAAGGTTGCGACGCTGGAGAGGGTCCAGATTCTACGTGGGGGTTCGTCGCTTGATCGCGTGTTGAAGTCTCCTGGGTATGTCGACATTTCTCTGGAAGTAACACTTAATTGTTCGTGAATTTGTAAGTTTTGAATGTTTTCATGGTAAAAGATGATATAACGGGTGTCGTATAAAGATCAAAGTAGGTGCATGCGAAGTCACCGAATTTCCATATATTTGTGGATTTCCTTGAATTATAATTAGTTAAAGAATATTGGTTCAATAGAAGTACATATTATAATTACAATTCCTGAACTATTTCATAATTTTAATAGAAAAACAAGACAACCATTTCTATTGGTTGGAAGATTATTTGAGCTGTTTCCATTATCTTGGATTGTTCTATCCAAGATCTTTCAATAAATCTAATGAGCTTTCAACCAATGAACCATTATCAAGAATTTCCCGTTCGCAAGCAGCCATTTCTATTTTTATAGCCACATCGCTGAATAGGCAATCGAATTATACTCCATTGAATTTCTCACATATATTCGAATTCAAAAAAAATTGACTGGGGAAAGCGTATGGAGAAAGAAAAATCAAATTCAAATAAGCAAAGAATAAAATGCCTTTGAAATAAAAAATTGACTGGTGAATTTTCTGAACAATTCTTCGTACAAGAATTATTGGCGAGTTACGTCATTCTTGGCACTCTTCTAGTCCTCCTTCATTCGAAAATTCGGCATTTGGTTTTTTATTTTGGAAGGAATCATCGGCGCATTCGCCATTCTGCGCCAAGAAAACTTTTCCTTTCAAATACCGTATAAAACTGATAATTATAAGAAAAAATTAAGCTTTCTTTCCTCAGTTGCAATAAACCTTTCGCTTTAGCAGAAAATATTTCAAATTAGTCGACCGCTTCGCTTACTAATCTTCCACAAACAATCTAATGAAGCAACAAATCTACCTCATCATATTATTACAGTAAACACCAATAGATACCAATCGTATATGAACAAATCGCTGGCCAGAAGCTGGATAATCGATAATTAACACTTCGGCCAACGAGATAAGGACTTTACCCTTCGTCCACATGCAAATTTCGACATTCGATACCACTCGAGGTGAAATCCCATCCTGTTCGGTCCGATTATTCAAATTCACAAGCCGGTCGATCAAATCGGATACCAAGGCAAGAAATTATGTAAAACGATCGTCGATAAGTCGATGAGATGATATAAAAATAATATTTACGTAACATCTCAGACGACTCGAACGTTTAAAAGTGGATTTGAGGAATTCTTCAGGCTTTGCCACTTTCACTTGAACCAGAAACATAGATTCCGTTCACGTAGCAAAACCGTAGCGAGATTGCCAGTGTGCTCCGTCTGGCTGTGACATATGAGGTGCCTGATTTTTATCGATAGATTAATTCCTGGTGACCTTGACAGCGTTGCCATATTGATAGCGAAAAGAAATCCGCCTTCTGGATACTGACTTACACCAGCAATAACAGAACCATTGCTGTTTTATGGTTTTCTTTTTCAATTTGTGAGGTTGTTCCTAAACGAACCACTTGCTATTCTAAAGGTCACTGGATTTCGAATTTTGAAACCGATGTCAAATCATCTAAGGGGCGTTCCAAATTGTGCTTTTATCAAATTCCATACTTCAGCAAATGTTCTACTTATAGCAATGACATTTTCATTTAGACAGCATATGAAGCGACAATAGACTCAGGTGTACGAAAATTCAACTTTCTTGCTTGTTAACTTGAAAAAATAGTGGGATACTGTTAATTAGAAAATGGTAAATTTGATCTAGAATGTGAAAGAATTTTTCTTTTGATTATCGATATATAATTCACATCAAATGCGTTATGTTGAAAGGAAAAGAATAGATAATCCCAGAAAAGTATTCACAATTTGCGAGCAATCATTATCAGGAATATAAATACTTACCAGTTGAAAATATTATGTAGGTGACTAATTTGAATTCTATGTAATAGTGGTTAAAGATAGCTAATTTAAATTTGAGCATCTTGCAAACAGTTGTTTTCATTCTTTTCATGTGTGAATTCCATTTTTCTGTTCAAATCTCAAACCTTTGAAAATTTTATTTCGGAAGTTATCGTATTCACAGCGGACCATGAGCAGGGCTAAGATTTGAATGAGGAATTAAATTTTTTGAACTAATAGAATGATATCAATAGTTCTGGGGATATTCTATTGCAAGAATGACAATGACCGTGAAGAGGCTTATTTATGACTTCATATCAGCTCAGATTTTTTCTGATATTTTCCATTCACAAGAATAATCATTTTCGAAGTTGATCCTCTTCAGGGGAATCAAGATTATAATTAGTAGTAATTAGTAATTCCACAGAGGAAAACGATTTTTTTCATTTCATTTATTCCTTATTATGAATTTTCAATATTTGCCATTTTTGGGATTTGTTATATTTGAATTCTGAAGTAGGGGCAATGTTTATCTAATGGTTTGTCATAAGATTTGCTGAAAGCTTTTATGATTCCTCACAGACACTCCGGAGAAAGCTTTTATATCTCGGAAACATGATTTTTAAAATTACTCTTGATCTCTGATGTATTGACATAGAAATCCTTTCGATTTGGATAGGATTTGCTGTTTAGAATATACAGATATTTTTGTTTTGCTTTGAGACTTCAAAGGAATCAACCGTTTTTAAGGATATTTCTCTATATTTTATTATTACCTCAAGCAAACAAGTAGAGTTAAAGAATGGTTTGTTTAGTCAAAGCATCACACTAACGATTTCATTATCGACATTTTTCAATATCATTCAATGGGATTATTGATATAAGTTTCTTCATCCTTTTTTCTTCTAATTTATTCAACCTTCAAGTGCCAGAATAGTATTTATGTTTTTATTTATCAGAATTAAGCTTTAATCTTATTCTGAAAATGCAAATCAGATACTTATATCTTCTAGAAGTTATTCTCTTACTAATGTAAAGAAATAATTTCTAATGGGACACGACTTCCAACCCACTCCAGGCAATATATCCTAAATAAGAAAGAAACTCCTTTGTCATAGCTAGAATCATAAAAGTAAAATAAACCGAATCTAGCACAATGACCATCTAGTTATCTCAATAAACATTCATTTAAGCATATTAAACCATTCATAAAGTCATTATCCCACTTTTTTCCACAAAATTATCATACAATAGCATATCAGCAAATCTCTGCCCAAATAAACCACATCGTAATTATAAGTGATATTTCATGGTAACTTGAGTGTACGAGACATCTGATAAAATTTTATATCTGCAATAAAAACACTAATACAACTTCTTTATAACTTGTATAACTGTTTAGACTTCATGGGTCGTCATGTATTGTATTTTTTAGCTCTCAATTCAAAAGAATATATATATATATAAATGTTTCTGATTTTATGATAATTCATATTCATGTATTATATAAATAGTGGTAGAAACGACTGAGTAGGTTGATTATGTATTCAATTTTCGAATTATTTGCTAGATCTTAAACGAAAAGGGATACTAGCTATAATGTAAAGCGAATAAGCCGTTCTGTTTTCCTTATTTGTATATCTGTGTTGAACATTGACGAAAGCCCTAGAAATAGTCAATTAATTTTCTGTTTGAATCTTGAACATGCTTAGGTCTGAGGATATTCCAGTTAAGCCAGTTAACGTCAGGGATTTCTTCAAATTTCATTTCAATAACTGATTCCTGTTAAGGAATTATTTTATTTTTTGATATATTTCTTGTTAACCCTTCATGCATCTGTTCAATCATAATTCTTAAATATTATAAAAACTAGTTGTCATTTCCTGAAATAATTTTTTTTCCACAAATGTTAACAAGTAATTTAATCTTCGAATCTGAGGTTATCCTTGATGCATCAACTTTTGTCTAGTTCCATATAATCTCGCCATCGATTTCCGTATTGAACACACTTTTTTATAACAAACTTGTTCGACACCTAAATGAGGAAATGACTGGATCGAATTGCTGTTACTTCACGACATTCTTCGGTAGTCTGACGTTTTTCAATCATTGCGTCAGATTTTGTTGCTATTATAAACAACGCAGTTAACCTTTTAAGTTTCGAAAAATCTGTAAACTATAATAAAGTTATCAATATTGAACCATCGTTTCGTTTCACTTTCAAACGAGGTGAGGATTTTTAAATCACTTCTTTTATTAACGAATAAGGTAGTCCGTCACTATTGAAGCGTGAAAAGAGATCAGCTTGCTGCAGGGAGAATATAATGGATGATAGCTTAGCTCGTTAGTTGTATAATCTATACGATATTGTTCCGAGAAAGAGAATATTATGGTATCCAATTGTTGATACTTATTGTTATGGATTTTCGTCTATTGTGTATGGCTGGTGAAGTGAATAAATGCGAAATGACAAATTTTTATGTTTATTAATGCACACTTTTGCTTTTTGAAGACTGTTCCATAAATGGAATTCATGAAGACAATTTCAGTTATTCATGATCTGCATCAAAAACTTAATATAAAAGCTATAAAAATTATTCATTAGTTAAAAAAATTATTCCAATAACTGTTACTACCTAGTTATCTGGGTTCCGGCCACTCGGGAATCAAAGGAAACGAAGAGGCCAATCCACTTGCCAAAGAGGGCACACGAATATCAATCATTGGCCCAGAACCCTTCTGTGGTATATGTAAATGTACCTATAAGAAGGATTTTCTGGAGAAGGAGAAAGACTAGAGGGAAAAACTCTGGCGAAATCTCCCAGGAATGGATCATTCCACTGAGTTCCTTCGTAACTTTGAGACAGTGGTATACAAAAGATATCTGGACCTTGGTAAGAAGCAATTACACCTCCTCACTGGCTTTCTCACAGGACACTGTAGTCTCAGGAATCATCGACTGACGACTGTAGGTTCTGTGGGGAGGAGGAAGAAACCCCGATTCACCTAGTCACGGAATGGCTTGGCATTGCGATCCTAAAGAGAAAAGGCCTTAGGCGACAAACTTGTAAGAGTGAGGAACTAGCCTCGTTGAAGCCTTCAGAGATATTAGATTTCATTAGATCTTTGGAACTGGAAGGCGAGCTGTGAAGGGTTTCGCCGGAACAGCTTTTTAAGAGGACGCAATAGACCTTGAGGTCGCAGTGAACTGCAAACCTTTTCTAAACTAAACTAAACTACTACCTGATGGTTAGTTAGTTGTGCTTTAATTCGAACATTTAAAGAATAAGGATTCATTCCATTTGTAAACCAGATATACGAGATCTATCAGATATCTCGAAAAATATTGTAATTCTCCCATTTCAGTAACGAGCTTGTGAAATGAACTGATGAAAAATTAATTCACTGGGATACTCTGCAACTACTTAAATGGATATTCTATTACATAATTTCTTATTTATTAAAGTTCATCACAAATTCTATGTTACATTCCTCCCATTAAATTGAATAATTGTAATGAAATAAATCGATGCTGTACTTTCGCTTTGGAAGAAAAAAATAATGAATCAGAACTTGAATAACTTTTAGTTTGTTTGGACAGTTTATTACATATTATGATATTCGTCTCGGAATATAGATGTATTCATATTAAAATTTAAGGTTTTTTCATAATTAGGCTTCATGTACCTATGAAATCGATTTATCAATATCGTCTTGAAAATTATATTTTGACTTGGTCTTATTATTTTCTATGATGGATCTGTAATATTGTTTCTTGAACGATGTTTCCATTCTGAAGGTACATATATCTTGTTGATGCAATTTTCATTCGAAGAAAGGGCAAATGAAAAATTTGTTTCTCCTTGAAAACTAGGTCGATTAATAAAGATATAATCAAAATAACTAAATTTATAACTTTATAAATTGAGACTGATCCATTTTCATGATTGTTTGAAAGAATTTCTGGATAAAATAAGCTGATAATTGGTCATGAAAGAGCGGAAATCGAGATACAGGAATAAAGAATATTTTTATGGAATTTGATTTCGAATGCATTCTGGGATAAGACAACATCTGTCGAGCCGCCAGCTGTGAATAATAAATTTTCAACACAGTGAGAATCGATTCGAGTGACAATTCCCTGGCAATTATAAGATATACAAGTAATTGGACATTTCCTATCTGAATTGCAACTAATTAACAATCAGGTGCAAATTGCTTTCAAGCGAACGATATAGAGGTGACGAATTTACATTTTCTTGGTTCCGCTTACGAAACAATCAGTTATGAAATAATAGAACATGAAATATTAATTGTCTAGCGATGGCAAACTGAATATTCTAGATTAGAACTAATTTCCGCATTGTGAAAGAATTAAAGGATAACGATGATCTTGTAAACTTGATGAAAAGTTTAAATGAATAGTTTTGAACTTTACCGAATATTATGAGACTAACATTTCACAATAATATTAATGTTGAGCTAGGATGTTAACGCTTAAATACCTAATAGACATACTACGACACTGTTCACATCAATGTTAATGTTAAGCGTATTGTATTCAAGCGTGAACATCGTAGCAACATTAACATTATTATTACCATTAACATTATTGTGAAAAATTTTACTAACAAGAAAGCCCAAATTTTTAACTAAGTAGGTACTCCATTGACCGTCACCCTGTATATTTTATCGACCCTGCAGGCCCTATTCTTCTTTCTCCCAACAAAAAGAACACAATCATACTCGTATCTGAATGCGTCAAGGTCGAAAAGGTAACCATATCTCAGCCGCATTGAAAATCAACAAGCGAGTGAACACGAAACTTTCTTGCGCTAATTTGCACAACCCTTTTAAACAATTGACTCAATTTTGTCCATGACAGAGACAATTGAACAAAGTGTTGTTTTTAGCTCAATTACAAGCTGATTATTTCTCAAGACAATATATCTGCGACATGATAGACGAATGAATAGCCGATATCTTTTTCGTGAAGGCCAGGCGATCTAAAAATATCGATGGAATTTATGGGTTATCGAGGCAATGTAATACTTAATTAAGATTTTATTGGCTCGCCTAGAAGCATTGAAGAAGCAGCAGTTCGTGACGAATTTGTGGAGATTGGAAGCTTTGCTCTTCGAGATGGTTCAGTTCTATCTTTTACTCGCAAACGCCAAATAATATTTTTCCTTCTTTTTTCATATTTTTGATTTGAGTAAATTGAACAGAAACTGTTGCTCTATCACAAACTTTCGGGATTAAAAATTTCGGCTCTCTTGTTAGTAAAAGGTTTTCCAATAAGATGTGTTTCAAGAACGCATTGAAATATTTAAATTCATTATAAAAATGGTGAAAATTTTGGCAGAGACGGTTCGTAAAATTCGAACATTTTTGTCATGAAACGCCTTGTCGAACAGCAAAAAGGATATTGGTGAGACAATTCGAACTGTTTGGACAAGTTAGTGATGTGAAGAATAAAAAATATTGCTGCTGTAGCCGCAAGTGTTGAAGAAAACCCAGGTTTGTCAATTTCTCGTCGTTTTTTGGAATAAGGCATTCCACAAACGTCATTACACCGTATTTTGCATAAATATTTGCTTAAATATTATAAAGTTCAGTGTACCTACACAAAAACTCACACAAGCACGAAACCATTGATCTTTTGCGGTATAAATTTCCGGACCGTGTTATCTCTTGAAGAGGTGATCACAAATGGCCGCCGAGATCTTGTGATTTAACACATTGCGACTGCTTCCTTTGGGGCCACGGGAAAGAGAAGTTTCAAGTCAATAGCTCATCGTCGATTCAAGACCTCAAAGATGGAATTCGTGAGGCTATCGAGGATATAGAGCAGCCACTTCGCGATTTGGTTATGGAAAATTTTATTAAATGGATATGGTCCTGTAAGCGTTGTCATGGTGGTCATTTGCCTGATGTTATTTTCCACTATTAACGGCATAGCTTCTTCTTTATAATGTAACATCCGATCATGTATATCGAAAAATGGCATTTTTCTTGGAATATCAAAATAACCCCCTCTTTTTTCGAAAACCCTTTTTGTCCTTAAAATGACAAAAAATGTAAAATAGATACGATGGCAACGACTGAAATGGAACATGAAAATATTGACACAATTTTACGGTTTAAAAAATATTTGCCTTCATGTTGTTAACAGAGAATTTTGTTATTAGACCTACATTTCTTGAATTATACCTATCTGTTGAACTACAACCTGCCTGAAGGAATATTAAGAATAAAACGAAATGTTCTGGAAAATTGAGAGTTAGCAATAAGAAACAAAAATACGAAACAGCATAAGGAAGTCAAGTTGAAGTTTTCTAAGCTTAAAGCCGAATCTCTGAATAATTATCTATATTTGTATCTACGAAATCTTTGTCAACATTCTCAAAATAAATTAGAGTGAGTTATGTTTATGCTAGTAATAGTTTTTTTTCATTTTTCATTGCAGCTTTTGCGTGGTTCTTTCTTCTTTATTTTATTAAGTGAGAAATATTGAGGTCAAGTATAACTACAACATTTTTTCAAGAGCGATCGAATTACTGAGATGTAACTCAGTTTTCCATTTGAGATTTCAGAGGTTTGTAGTCATAACGACCTGAAATATCACGAAAACTATTGAAAATTATAAGAATCACCATGTTAATGGAGCATTGGACTAATTTCAACATGGAGATTTTTTACTCATCTTTGCCTCTGTTTATATCTGACCGGGCTTATCTATGTTCTTTTTTGAACACTCTCGAGCAGGTATAGTTAATTGGTGAACTATCAGGATTTTATTCCTTGCATCATTCCAATAATTTTTCCTATAAATATTCAATGATGCAAACCCGTTTTTTCTCAAAGCGAAATCTGTTTCAAGGTTTCCAAAGGTATATCGGGTCACTATTTTTATTGCCTCTACTGAAATCGTACCAAATTAGCTGGACAAAGCCACTCATTCACCTACGAACACCCTAATGAATACCTCGATAACGATCTGAAATCATTTCGATAGTCGAACCGATCGTTTTTCTAGAATTGTGGCTAAGTAATAGGTATATTATCGCTAGCATTTGTGGTACAATTCTACAATCACCGCTCTAAGCCATTCCGTTATACATTCATTCGATGTTGAAATTAGAACTACATAAATAAATATAATTCAGCAATTCAGCATTTAATGAAATATATGCAGTGTCTTGAAGTGAACGTCATATTTCACCAAATGAAGAATAAGATCAGACAGCTGTGAAATAATGGCGAGACCAATATGAACGCAACATGAATGCTTCAGAGAACTTTCAATTTTCTGGATATCATTTCAATTCGACTTATGTAATGTTCGCAGTTTTCTTACGAATCGAGGCTTTATTAGAATTTAGAGTAAAAGTAGATTTGTAAACCTAGAAAAGGTCAGGTTACAGATTATGAATTAAAAATTGGTTTCAAAAAAAGGAAGATGTGAGCTTGTTCTAGGAATAGTTCACACATTAGTCCACTAGAACCATATCTTAAAGATGGTGTAAGTAGATAACATGTATTTTAGTTTCTGGTTATGGCAACATTCATTGAAACTGCTCGAAAAAATTTTTTGCTAGAGAAACTAACCAATTATTTCCAGTTTCCTGTTTTGGTCAGGTTTGTGGGAGAAAAATTATGGAAATCACCGAAATAATCTGGCATTTTCGAAATATCAGAATTGTCGGATGAGTATTACGTACGCGTTAGCGTTTATTTCATTGGTGAAATGTTGAATCACAGTGTACAACGCTGCCAACTGTACACTCTTTTTTTAAGTATATCAGTCTCTATCCATATAATAAATTTCACTCGAATCGGATATCCTGTTGTGGAAATATGAAGATTCTTCTTTTCAATATTCCCAATATTCTATGCTTATTGAATTTTCTATGGCCACAAAATTCTGCACGAAAACTCAGTATAACAATCTTCATTCACAAAAGAAATTTCACTCGAATCAGGTATCCTGTTATGGAACTATGAAGATTCTTAATTTCAATATTCCAATTGAATTTTCTCTGGTTCTGTTAACACTATGGCCACAAAATTCTGTATGAAAACTCAGTATAACAATCTTCATTCACAAAAGAAATTTCACTCGAATGGGTTATCCTGTTATGGAACTATGAAGATTCTTAATTTCAATATTCCAATTAAATTTTCTCTGGTTCTGTCAACACTAGAGCCACAAATTTTGCATGAACATTCAGTAACTCAATCTTCATTAACGAAATAAATTTCACTCGAATCAGATATCTGTTTATCGAAAATATCTGAAAATATCAAGTCTCTAGGGAAATCCCTTCGAAAGTAATCGTACTAACAGCCAGACGGCCGGCCTCACGGACAGAATTGAATTTGACCATGGATTTGCCATCAGGAAGTCAAACTCTATTGTTTGAGACCATTTTTGGCTCAAAATTCAAAAATTACTGACATATTGGCAGGCTCTATTGAGTAAAACGTTCTCAAAAACAACGCCGAACGATGTAATTTATTTATTTTTTATTCATTTTTTACAGGAAGCTCAGCAGGAAAACGAAATTACAGGGATTCAATAAATCAAACAAAATATAAGATAGCATTGTGAACTCAATCCTAAACTACCACTAACGTTTTATGAAAAAGACAGCAAAAAAAATTTACACATTCAGTAATTCCTACATTGATATTGAACAATTTTTCTCTTGAAAATACCCAGTGACAAACTGAAAATATCAATTTTATATAGGTGCCAGCTATAAAAACGCATTAGTCTCAAGAAAATCGAGTGGTAAAATAATCAAATAACTATTTTTCGACTCTGAATCTTGATATAATTCCAGTTTTCACCTCTACTTTCAAACTTCATATTAAAGAATGCCATATAGTATGATTTCATCTCATTAAGTCCACCAGCAGATGATTAATTTAGTTAAATACCAATATTGACATAACTGCATGTTAGCGTCCATCATGATATTTACTTGATTGATGACTTTCCCGAATGTATTCATTCGTGGCTGTCCTGATTCACACACTGCACATCGCACTTTTGTTAAGATTATTATTTATATAACGACAAATTAGAATACAATTGAAGGTTCGTTGTGTTCTGAAAGTCTGACCTTTGAATTTTATGCGTTCGAATCGTGGTTTCCAGAAAACCACAGGAGTTTTGTAACGAGAAAAGAAAATAATTAAGGATAATTAGACCTATTATGCTATTTATCATCTATTCGGATATGCCCTGAAGATTCGTTTAAAATACGATGAGAAAAGATGTGGAGAATTCGTGAAATTATAATTCACCTAACATAACTCGAAGGTGTTATATAATTTAAGTATTTATTGGAATGAAATTAATGAAATATTTCTGATTAACTGTGGGAGATATATTGACCTTATTTGATAGTATGAACTATCAACATCTATTGCCAAATGAAGGTGTTATAATACTGATAATCAAAGAAGAATCCATATAATTAATAGTATTATAAAAATTATGTTCTGAACCCCCCAAAAGTTTGTTTTAATAGGTACGTTAGTCTAGAAAAAAATGCAAAATTAAAAATTTATCTAAGCGCTGTCATAGCTGGTAAATTCAACTTTTCCCCATGTTGAGTTTTGAGTTTCTAGGTGTTGCTGTCATCGAACTCACTGGGTTGAATTAATTTGTGGTTAAATTGATGAAATATTTTAAAATCCTCTCTGTAAAAAAATCCAAAGAATACCAAAGTTCGCATCTTTCAGCAGTTTTTATATTGTGCATGTACGGCAAAAAATTGCGGGCGGTTTTTTTACAAATTGGAAATTTGAAGGTAACAATTTCAAATAAAATCAGTTTCATTCAATCATTCAAATAAGTTTTTGTCCAGTGAACTTCTTTGTCAGATAATTTACACATTTTTCACTCTCAATTGTATTGTTTTTTAATGTGTAAATTTTAAATTAACTGACAGAGAAATTCACTGGACAAAAACTCATTTGAATGAAACTGATTTTATTTTATATGTAAGTTCGGAGTCGGAACATTGATCGTGTTTATATTTACATTATTTCCACCTTTTAGTATACTTTGAAAATGACTTTATAGTCCATGTCAGCCGGAAAATAAATTGTTTCAAATCATAGTGGATTTCAGACTTTGAATGATTATTTTATATAAATTATCCACTTTGAGTTTTCAAGAAAAAAATATTTCAAGGTATTGGTTAGAATAGATTTTTGTAGCACAGAATTGACAGATGGTAGATAAGTACTTGGCAGTAAATTTTCAGGTACCATTGGCACAACATATCACAATGAACAAATATAGAACGAATAAAAATGAAATGGCTAAATTGACAGATCATATTGCCACAGAATGGTCGATCAGAATACAGAATATTGCGCTATGATAGTCATATCTTTATCTTAGCAATATGGCTATGCGCAAACAGAATCGCACTGAATAAATACTGAAATAACGTATGATTTTACGATTCAAGATAAGCATATATATAGACATATTTTGAAAGTATTTTTCACAGAATCAAAAGAAAAACATTTTTTTTCGTGAAGAAAGATAATATGCATAATGTCTATTCAGGGAACTTCTATTCACAGCAGTGGAAAACTTGAACAATTAATGGAAGTGTGAAAGGGCCTTCATTCATATAGGATATAAAATATTTTCCCTAAATAAAAATTACAAAAATTCAATACATCAATTCATTTAACAACTTCAGTTCAACCAAATGAAACTTTAGCTGTTGCGAAATCTCCAAGAACCAAGAACAACGTTCTACCTTGGCCTCCAACGTCACACTAAATTAATATCCTCGTGAATATAATAGAAATAATTTTTCATAACTAATCCATTCATTGTTGTCGCTAATTAAAATTTACAGTAGAAAACCACCTGGGCGTGGCATGTGGGTGAAGTTCTGATCCGCCTTCTTGCTAACAAATAGGTCTACTTTGACCCCCATTTATGCCCATATAGGAGTATATTGAGTATATCAATAATAAATTATAATGAGAAGCTATTTGAACTGTCTCTAGGTCACCACATCGATATCCGTGTAGTGGCAGTCACGATTTTGGTACCGGCACAACTTATAGGTACGCACTATTGGGAATAATAGGTATCATTATTGCTCAATTAAAAATTGTGGGTGGAGTAAGAAATTAAAATGATTTTTATCAATGCACGAGCATGTGTGTGGAAAGAAGTCGTTAGTATTTATTTTTTGATCGAGTTTTGAAAGATCTAGTTCACTTTCATTCGAAATTTGATATTGGAATTTGAAGGATTGATTACTTTCAATTTGGTCATGGTTTTGACATTTTAATTAGGTGCAGTCGTTATCAATTGCCTATCTATTTGAGGAAACTGTCTGAATTTCCTTGATAGGCTTATAATTAATACTATAATTATATTTCTAAAAAACTTTATAGGTTTTCACTCCCATTCTCTGAAACAAAAATAATTAAAAATTTCTCAATTAATATGAAGAGTTCCTGCGAAAACCTTTGCACTTATTTGTCAGGAGCAAATTGGTTTTGGAAAAATTGTTGCCTAACAGTGAAACTGAAAAAGGAAATAAATGAATAGGATAATGTGACGTTTCGGTGTCTATATCAGGCACCTTCTTCAGACAAACTTGTAAAATCTTCAGAATTTTCAATTATTTCTGTTTCAGAGACTGGGAGTGAAACCTATAAAGTTTTTTAGAAATGCAGAATCCTCCCAGAATATATTTATATCGATACTATAATTTTAATTAATAACTAGGAAAAGAATTAGCTCAAGACTTGATATTTCGAGATCAGTATGTGGATTTGTTATTATAACATCTAATAGCCAAAAAGGTCCAGTAGTCTCGAGATCGTTCATCATTTTTCAATATAATCGAATATATGAATGAATTTTAAAATTCAGAAGAGAAAAATCAGGTTAAGCTACACTAATTGTTCACTATAAAATCAAAAAAAACATTTCTTCTACAATCAAAGCCTGAATACTAAAACCAATGAGCACAGCTAGACACTAGAACTTTCTTCTAAATAAATGGAACAATAGGTGTCAGTTATTGCTCAATTGAAAATTGTGGGTGGAGTAAGAAATTAGAATGATTTTTATCAATGCACGAGCTATTTGGTTTTGAGAACCATACATTGATATGTGTGTGGAAAGAAGTCGTTAGTATTTTTGATTTAGTTTTGAAAGATCTGGTTCACTTTCATTCGAAATTTGATAATGGATTTTGGAGGACTGATTACTTTCAGTTTTATCAGGGTTTTGGCATTTTATTAGGTGCAGTCGTTATCTATTGCCTCATGATATTGTGATATATTTTTCGCGTTCAGAAATATTTGCGTCACAGTGCTAACAAGCTTTTGGAACGCTTGTTTCTATGAAAACAGCGTGCTATGGCTTCATTCTATTAAGAAAATTTGAAGAAACGGTCTCAATTTTCTTGATAGACTTAATGCTGAATGATTGACAAAAGCAGAATGAGCATAATATTCGAAATTCCAAAATCAACTTAAAATTTCATGAAAATTAATTCAGAAGAATATCATCATAATGTGTGCTATAATAGTCACAATTCAAATGAGAATGTTGATTTTATATTATGATGATGTTTTCACGATATTGGTCGAAGATGACTATATATCGTCATAAATGAACAAGGTTGAGGACCCATTTCGGATAAAATATAAATTGAAATCTAAATATCGTGAATAATGGCATTAACTTTTTTTTTCAATTCAAACGAAAACAAGAAGTAATCGAAAAAATGAAAATTTATAACAGGAAAATACAAAATTATTTCAAAAATTGATCATACAATAATAACCTGAATAAAAAATCAATATGCAATTTCTTGATGAAATTCCATATACAGTATGTGTTGAACAGATTATATAAATCCATTGCAACTCTTTGAATGCCGCATTGTAGTAAGATAGGTCCAAAGGTCAGTAATTGCAAGAATCCTACATAATAGTACACGATTTAAGTGTTGATAAGAGGAGGAAGTGTTTTCAGATGACAGGTTTCAACGGTAATAACATTTAATTTATCTAAAATAGATATTCCCAGAGGCTTCATTGGAATTGTTTTATACCGAGGAAGCTGTGGTTCAGTAAGAAAGTGCAGAGGGCAGATATATTCATCAGCGAGTTCGAAATTCAAAAAGTAGGGGAGTTTTTGATGAACTAGTGTTAAACTAAGAGAACTATGCATATATTAATTTCATGCTACGCTAATTGAATATTTCCAAAAATATTTTCCACTAATTCTTGCATTAAAATACAGAGATTGATATAACTGTTTGATACAAAATACAAGTAATAACGATGATTCCTTTCTTGATGAGTATTAAGCAAAATAAACCTGTTCTTATTGAAAAATATTTTACAATTCAACATGCAAATGCGATAGTAGAAAGCATATTCATATTATAAAAAATAGTTTATCGAATAATAATTCGAGAATTTTATATTGGTTTTTCGTGCTTTCTGTGAGACGTCTCCATTTCTGTAAGAAACTGACTACTGAAGTGGAGTCAAAAGTCGATAACTCTCGAAAGAAATAACTCAAAACTTATAAGGCTGGTTTAATATTAATTCAATGTGACATACTTCTCAAGATATTCGAATATCCAAGTTTCCATTCCTTCATTCGATTTTTCTTTACTTATGTTAATAATTTTTACTCAACAATACCTATTTATACTGAAAAAATTCATTCAACTAAAATTGATTAAACTCTCTATCTAGCATCAGATCAAAGAATTTCTTATTGGGATGTCAAAGTATAACTTTTTTCTTTCCAATCTATATGTCAAACTGTAGGTATAGGTGACAGTTATATCGGCCGTTTTCTATGACTGTCTCTGTTCAAAACTCTTGAGAACTAGTCATATAAAAACTGCTGAGTTTGCGAAACAGGAAACAAAAATATACAAATCATCTCCAATGATGAATATCAAACCACTCACTTTCGTTCCAAGGATTCCCATTCAAAAACGAATAAATGACTCAATACCTCCTACTGATACAAGTGTATCAATAATTATTATAATACCCAACTATGAATTTGTAAGATTCGTAAAAGAAAAATCGATCACTTTCCATTCCGGAGAATGTTTGAAAGAAATTGGTTACATAAAAGTTTATTTTTATATTATTGTATTTTTCACACGATTGAATACATCTCGTGATTCCTCATTAGTTCAAGATACAATTCCGTTGGTCAACGTCAGTTGGCATTTAGAAGATACCAGACAATCACTCATTAAAACTGAACCATGCGTGAGCAATGTAAAGAGGAAGGTTACCGAATTTTGTTCACGAAGAAAGTTGCGGTTACGTGAAATTTTAATCAGATTAGATTCTGTTAAAAAAGATCCTAATAAGCTGCAGTATTTTGGTTAAGGAATTCAACTATTCACTTTATTTTGCTTTATCGATATAATGACATTTTAGAACTATCAGTGTATGCCAAATTTTTCACTGAATTTTTTTTTGGGCCTTAGGACTGTTCTGTAATGTCCTTCGTTTTCTTAGATAGAATGTCATTTCTCTTTTCCACTTTTGAAGGGATATACTTGCGGTCTTTTTCACTTACATTAAATTTTTGAAGTTCATAAAGAAACATCAAAATGAACTTAATCCAAAAACTGTCTGTTATTTATTCATAATGTCAAAATAACAACTTAAAAATTTATAATTGTCACAATTACCGAATATTAACAGCTATTTTATTTCAACGAAAAAAAATGCTTTTAAAATGGCGGAGTAGCTCAAATGTTTTAATTTAAATATTTCAAAAACGGATAACAATTTTGGCTGATAAGATTTAACTTGCTGGAACGTTAACAAATAATGGTAAAAATCTCTGTAACTCGATAGTCAAGATCTATAATGAAAACTTGTAACTAGTACAAACACATATGTTTCTACATTCATAACCTACTCAATTCGAAACAGATTAATGTTTTTCCTATTATAATCTCCTTAATATTCACTCCTACCCTAGTTGCTAATATTTATGCATCAAGTGACCGTTCTCTGGCAAACTTTAATTAATTAATTGAATTCTTCAAAATTTTTGTGGAGTTATATGTGTTACAAGGATATAGAACTATCACATACTTTACAAAATTCAATAATTACCTTGTATTATATATTTGTTCATCCTACATAGATCGGGCATATCTCAGGACGCTGCAAAAAAAACAAATGATATATTGCACTGGCACTGTAATGTATAAAAGGAAAAAATCAATGCATTCAAGAATTTCTAAAGTTAAAGTTTTGATTATTCTGGGAAATATTGCTTCTTTAAGGTAAAATCAAAAAACGTAATGTAAAATAAATTTTCTTTTAATATTCAAGTTAGATGCATGTAATTTTGCTCATGACATTCTTTCGAAATCACAAATGTTATTGACGTAATTATCAACTAAGACATTTCCATATCATAGTCGAAAAATTTGGTATTATTCTTGCTTTCATTATGTAATGTAAATGAAATATGTGGCAAAAAAATATTCACAGAAAGAATACAGTGAATATCGAAGTTGATCAAAAAAAGGGCTGATGTATAATTATTTTTAGGACAGATTTATATCAGTGAAAAAAATGGATACAACGCTCATCCATCATTGCACCACTTCAGTTTTTGAATCCTGAAATTATAATAGCTTTCTCCTAATTAAATTAAATTATAAATTTCGTACGCTTGATCATCCTTCGCCATTATTCTAACACTGGCCTGCTTTGAAGATACAGGAAGAGCAATAATATCTATATCAAAGATGGGAATCTTGCTTTTAATTGGTTATTTTCTCGTGAGTGCCCATTATGATATTACGACACATCTTACAAAGATACAAAAGAATTGATGCTAACAGACAAAAATTTTTCTTTCATTGAATTCTATAAGAAAGTACATACATTACTAGCTGATGAACTCATAAGGAAGAACAATAACTGCTATTAATTGAGGTGCTATTATATTGTTTCGTGGAATCGCACAAGATTTGTAGAACTATTATAAATTATACCCATTTGGATTATGTACGAATATGTATTTCAGAACTCAAATGTATGAGAAAGTTCGAACTTGGGTTACGTAACAATTTATGTTTTGGGATAACATCCTCGGAAAAGGTCAAGTTGAAATCTCTGGGATTTATAAAATTACAACTTAAACGATACGGATACTCAAAAAATTGTTTATGCACTTTAGGGAATAAAAGGATACTTTGAACCCATGTGTAAGGGACTTAAATGGCACTTTTTATCTCTTAGAGATTAAAAGAAGAAAGTGCTTATTATTTTTTTGAACTTGAGGCAAAATTCATATTTTTATTCTATTTCATCAAAATTCGCTAAAATACACATCTCGAATTGAATATTTAGTTTTTATTGTGGTTTATATTTACCGTTATGTTCAATGCACTCCAATTTGACAGGCTGAAAATGTGTGGACAGTTGATACTATATTTTGTGTAATTAACGTATTTAAAACATAAGTGGTCATTGGTACTTTCAAGGCGCATCATTTTTCATTGGAAAAAATATATATAACCAGCAGAGTTGATACTTTGAAACTAGATCATTTTGCCCAAAAGCATGTTATTTCCAGATTTGGAGCCAAAAATGGTCTCAAACGATAAGGTTCGTCTCTACTGATGACGAAACCGTTGTCAAATTCAATTCTGTCCGTGGGGCCGGCCGGTAGGACAGTAAACACGATAAGTTTCGAAAGGATTGTCCTGGAGACTTGAAATTTTCAGGGTAGTTTCGTTTCTCAAATGCCGCTGTTAAGTTCCCAGCAAAATCGTACAGAATGTACGATTATACGATATGTACGATATAGCCATTGAAAATTTTCGATTCTTAATATCTCAGACAAAACAAAAGCGATCGATGTGAAATTTTTTTAACCACATACAAGATACTCAAAAGGAGCCTTGTGCAAAAATTTGTGGTCATAGTGTTAACAAAACCATAGAAAATTCAATCGGAATATTGGAAAAAAGAGAAAAAGTGTATTGAGAGGATTGACTAGTACTTGAATGAAATAAATAGATAGATAGATGGACAGATAAAATCTTTATTCCGAATTATATTCCGATACAAGGAACCACAAAATGAAATAGTGTCCTAAATTATTACAAGAAAAAAAATCAATTTGCATCTAAATAGTCTTCTAAACAATATGGCTCTATTTCCACTAAAATTTTTTTGGTTTTAACTTTAAACTGTTTTTGATTAAGTACTGATATTTTGAGATTTTTGGTGATTTATTGAAGATCTTCACACACATATAGGTGGGTTTTTCTCAGAAAGAGACAATCGATGATGTGGAAAATCAATATTTGCGGTTCTTGTATTATAGGTCGTATTTGTATTATTTGTTGAGAACTCAGTTTAATGTTTATATAAATACATCAAATATTCAAGAAAATACAGTCCATAAACCGTCAAAAAACCCTGCTCTCTAAATTTTTCTCAGCATGAATCTCTGAAATTCATGCCCACCATTAATCTGAGGATTCTCTTTTGATTAACAATAAGTGACTTTTCTGCTGAGCTCACTCCCCAAAAATTATTCAATATCGGATCAAAGATTCATAGTTTGTGTAGTATGTTGTCTTCTTCGTTTCATTGTCCATGTATTTACTGTATCTCGTAGCAAATAATAAAAGGAACAAGGAATTCTTTTTTGTTGTGTTCATAATTGCTACGGCAAGGTTTATATAAAATGTATTTCCAAAAAAATTGTTTAGAAAAAAATGAAAGGCTTTCCTTTTTCTTACGACCAATCAAGCAGTCGTAGAATACATATTTGTAGGTTATAATGATTTTGAAATTTGGACAAAAAGTGAAGTTACATCGAGTGAATCGAAAATTTAAAATTTTAATCAGAAATAACGTATGAACTAACATATTAAACAACAGTTTTTTACTTATGCCATATTTTACAAATTGTAAAACCTATAGTGTATGAATGTATTTTGGATTGCCTGATGCCCGTATGTTTATGATCACAAATCAGATCAACAGATGACTCTGTAGTCGTTATCTAGGTTCATCTATTCTGCAACTTAACAGCTGGATCGAATTGAATGATTTTTTGTGTATGCGGAACAACGTCTGTTTGTGGCCATATTGTTAACAAAACCATAGAAAATTCAATCGGAATATTGGAAAAAAGAGAAAAAGGCCAAGTAAGCGATGGACCAGGCATATTGAGAGGATTGACTGGAAATTGAATAAAATAGATAATAAAAGGAATGAGGAAAGAAGCCTTTGTTCAGCAACAGAAGATGATGCCAATGGCTGAATGACGATGAATCATAAAAAGAATATCACCGCTCAAATTTCTCTCAGAGATTTCCTGAAAGATCCAAGGCTGAAAAAGTGAACCCACGCTGAAAAATCAGGTGATTCATTCACCTAAGTTGTAGGATTAAAATGTCTCCCAAAGGCAAAATCCATTCACAATCAGCTGCATATATGCTGCTAAATAATTCATTAGCAAAACGTAATGACAATATTCCTTCAGCACTTGTATGGGAAGCAGTTTCGAAAGAATTTCACATTCATTAAACCCGCGAGACGACAAAAGAGTGTCCGTAATTTTCCTCCAGTATTTCCACGCTAAAAGACGCAGTAGTACCAACTTAAGTGTGGGTGATTTGGTAACCGTTGTCGGTCTTTGCATCGGACAAATTGCGTTTGATGCTGACTGATATGGGTTTGTCGTTTTTATTGTTGTTTTTTCTTTCAACACCACAGCAAGTCAATTGTGTGGGTGGAATGGCATAAATTTGATGTATTTTTCGATTGGTCAGAAAATAGAACATAATATTCCACGACTTCTTGTTTTATTGGTCAATTAATCTGTGAGAAATATGGAGCTGTGTGTTTTGGTCTATAAATTTTGTTGTTTTGCATATATTAGAGTTATATTGGTAAGTTGAGTAATATTAGGTTTGGTTGACCAAGTTGATAACATTAGGTCTTGTTATAAAAATTCATATTGAACAGGTCGTAAGAAGTTAAACTAAAAAAATATATGTTCATTTTTCATACAAAAAAATAACAGCAATATTTCGAGAATTATGAGATTTTGCAATTTACCATGATTTCAAATTGCAGTGACAAATTGTCTCAATTTATTCATGAATTTTAAAGACAAGACTAATGTCCTCAAAAATTTCAAGTAATCCAAGTGAGAAATTATTTTGAATTACTAAGATTTAGAAGAGGCACAGAAAGATCGTCTCGAATTGATTCATCACAAATATTATTCTGATTAGTATAATGCAATCTAATTCGATTGCAGATAAAAATGGAATAAATCCCAATTGGGTCGATTCATCTCGAAATTTTTCGATTACAATTTATTATTCCATTACTGTGATGAAAGAATATCAACGAACCATTGACAAAATAAATCTATCATGCGAAACCTGTGAGATGTCCTCATCAATTTCACAAGAACTGTCACTGTGATTAGAGTATTCATTTTGATAAATAAACAAATCAAACCTCAAACCTGCACTGAAATTTCAAACTTATGAAATGGTTCCATCTTCAAGTTATCGTTATTGAAATTACGAAACTTGAGATTTTTAGGTATACAGGGTGTGCCGGAAAATGTGGGAAATCTCTCGGATTCAGATAGAACATAAAAAATAAGATGACATCTTTTCCTAGCGGCCCTCCCTAGGAAGATACGACCTCCTAAATGACGCCACTGCAAATTCATTTCAGTGAAATTTTCAATTACTCACTTCTTTCATTATTTTTTTTCGAAAACGATTCATTTTATGGATACTGAACAAGAGTACCTTTTCTTCAGCTTAATTTTCAAGCTATCCAAATTTGTTTTTTAGCACTATACAGGGTGTTAACGATAAAATAATTAGAATGTACGGCCCTGGTAAACTGAACAAGCTATATTTGAAATTTGAGTGCGGGGATTTAATAGGTCCTTAATACTATTAATTATATCAAATTTTCATCAATTCATATCGAGTAGTTTGAAACTTATTCCACTAAAATGGATTTCCAGTGGCGTCATTTAGGAGGTCCTATCTTCGTAGGCAGGGCCACTAGGATAAAAAATTATGGGAACTTGTCATCTTATTTTTTATGTTCTATCTGAATCCGAGAGATTTCCTACATTTTCCAGGACACCCTGTATATTCTCTTAAAATCAAGAGTTAACATAATACAATACATAAAAAAATAAAAATCCCTAACTGAGGTAAGTGCAAAACGGGATACCATACCATTTTTTCGTATGATCCCAGAGCTCAGGGAAAAACCTCAGTAGAAAAAACCCTGGCTCGCCGTTCAACAGAAATAAAACTCGAAAACTATTAGAAATTGAAGAATTTCTTCTTTATTGAGTCTAACCGAAAACCCTCTCCAAGATTCCTTCGGAATACTGAATCTGAAACGAAAAATCGAAGCAGAAAAGGAACAGAAAATAAAATTATTGAAACTCAGTTGAATCCTATGTTGGCTGCGTGGAAAATCCCCCATAAGTTTACGTTTTATTGAGATAGGTTTATAAGAATCACGAGAAACAAAAAACAGATCAGGATTAAAACCCTTATTCCACCTTGAAGAATGAAAAGAAGGTTTATCATTATCGTCATAAATTAAATAATTATCTTGGTCTTCCATAAATAAATGGAATGAAACCAATAGTTCCTAGGATATCTAATATCACACAATAGTTTCACCGATATGAAAAAGCATAATGTGAAAAATTTCAACTTTCCAGGAACAGTGCGAAACAAAAGTATAAATCCTGTTTTCAGAATGAGAAGTGGGATTAGAGTAATTTGATATCAGCGTCTGACGCCAACACAACATCGCTGAACATCTCAGGAAGGCTCGATTTTTGCATCTTGTAGGTCTTGTGTATCTGGTTACATTCGATTCACTTATGAGAAATAAATACACAACCATGTGTTGCGAATACGCAACAAAATATTTCCTGCGCACTAAATTTAACGCTTGCAAGAAGAGAAAGTACTCAAAGGATTCGTTCATTCGGTGATCGAACTATGCAATATCGGAAGAAAGCCGACTAAACGATAAACGATCAATTTTTTAATGACAAGGTTGGTCACCTTTTTGATAGGATTATGATGTATTTATCTGCATTCTTTTCATGATGCTTGCTGGACCATGAAATGTGAATGTTAAAAATGAGATATTTAAATTGTTTTTCTGTTCACAGTTCAAATTTAGGTTTTTTGAGAATTGTTCTCCAAAAAAAGTCTTTCGTCTGAACCAAAGAAAATGTGGAATGAACAAGTGTAGATACAATTATCATTTGTTAGCGGGCAAATTGTGATTTTGTTAACATTGTACACAGATATCACCCCAGGGTGCATAACTCACAGTAATTTTCAAGAGTTTATTTATGTATTCAATAAACTCTATTCTATTCTATTCTATGTAGTCTGATTGACGCCTAAAGCTTTGTATCAACTACCAACCGGACAAATTTTTGTGTTAATCGCCAATTTTGATCAATTGACTTAATCCTGAAACAATTCAGAATACAGTTGTAACAAATTCATTTTCTTCTGAATTCTATTCACAATTCTTTTATATTGACATTAAGTTCATGTCAATAGAAGGAGCTTATAAATACTTTTGAAAGGTATAGGTGATTATCTGGTATTTTTGTCCTGTATATTTCCTCGTAAATCCTTGTTTGATAATCCATCGTGGTTTTGAACAGATTTATTTGAATATCAAAGGAATTTGAAGATCAACAAATTATATTCGACTTAACTATCTGGCGTGTGAATATTTGAGCTGAGGTATTCTTTGAACTTAAACTCGTAATGATTGAAGTTTTGCTTATAGGTTTTCAACTACGTACTTTCGTATCATGAATACACAATTATGGTGCCCCGTTTTTATTTTATTTTTTACATCATTCTTTGATTATGAAAAATATATATATTGTAATATAAACTTATATTCCATTTGCGTCATAGATGATGAAATATAAATTCATAATTAGGATTAACGTCCCAAATTTGTATAATTCAAAACAATTATTGTAATTAATATATCAAATGTTATTCAAACATCGCATTTTTTCTATTTTTTTTTCCTATGATGTATGACATTTCAGTAATAAAAGATGCTCAAAAGTTCAAAAGAATTATCAAAAACACACTAAACCTCGAACTTTTCCATAATTGATTTTCAGTTGGAAAACATCTCACACGCTGTCTTGAAAACGAAGATATTTTCAATTTCTTCACAATGTTTATAAAACACCTTGTAAATATTGAATCGCGACACATCCGAGAAGCGTTCAAATTCAAAAATAATTAAAATTTTCTATAATTTATGGTGCATAACTAAATAACTTCATACATATACGAAGTATGCCATGAATTAAATTATAATTTTCTGAATGAAATATAAGAGTTCGATCAGAACTTATAGTTGCTGTTTCCTAGCCCCTCAGGGAGCATATATCATTGAATAATATTCAAGTCCACCAGATATAAATGGCTACTTACCTTTCTACAACGCCCTATTTCATAATGCAAGACATTATACCAATCATGGCCCAATTTATCAATAATGTACGAACGCCTGATTCAAATTTGAACACTATTGGGTAACATATGTAGCAGCCGAAAATAATGAGCCTAATTGTTAAGAATTATATATCCGAATGGAATCACCATAATAACTACCTTGATCAGATGTGGGTGATGTGAAGTAGCAAATTGCATAATAAAATTCTGGACCATTTCGCCATCAAGGATAACAAAGAATTAAGGTGAAATCTTCGCCTGCACTGAATTTGATTTGATTGTCTGCCATAAAAGTTGATGAATCAATTACTAAATTCACTTTAGGTGTGCATTTTATAGCGTTATATTAACTGATTCGATTTGGAGAATGTGTTGAATTATATGGTTTTAATTGAAATATGGAGGTTAACAATGGTAATTGATTTAAGAGCATATACGAGTATAACAACCTTCAACCAGAAGTTTTGTATAAAATATGTTTTATAGTTTGTATCGAATTAATATTTGTGTTAGCAGATATATTCGTTCCAATTTCGGTTTATATGCCGCTTGAATGCGTGAAACATGAAATCGTCAGGGTAAGTTTAACCGTTAAACAGTAGAATTAGAATTATTATTTTTTTAATAGACGTTTTTCAAGCTGAATTATGATCAATAGGAAAATGCTCTCAGTCCAACCAAGAAAGGGCTTCCG
This sequence comes from Propylea japonica, assembly GCA_013421045.1. Taxonomy (NCBI): domain Eukaryota; kingdom Metazoa; phylum Arthropoda; class Insecta; order Coleoptera; family Coccinellidae; genus Propylea; species Propylea japonica. The sequence goes on along the minus strand of CM024245.1, from coordinate 42,820,097 downwards.
TGATGAGTCACAGCAATTGTATGGATTTCGAGAATTTCGCGAATCAAGTGAAATGAAAATCCCTTCAGGAAAGGGTCTTCAATTCCCTACATAAAGAAGAAAACTTATAAAAAACAGCAAGGAATGTTTTGTGACAGTCTTCCTGGAGCATTCAAGTGAAATGATTGTTTTTTCAATCAATATACTATTTATGAGTTATAATAACTCAATCGACACTTGATTTATTTATTATATTTTCCACCGACCTCGAAATAAAAGGTGATTTTAATGCGAACGAAATGAACATTAATGACCCATCCAATGCTCAATTTATGCTATTCTAATGTCTAATCCCCATGGCAACCGTACACAGAGTATTCAGGAGCACTACGAGAAATGTCAAAACTCTACTGGAACATAGAAACATAGGAATTCCACTATGTCAAATGTATGTCTTGTACAAAATGAGAATTTATTTCAATCAAGAATTTATACACAACTCATGCTGAGATCGTCGGAAAATCTTGTAATCAACTCAGTTGACCATTAGTCGCTGTCTTTAATACCCTAGTTAATTAATTAGTATTGATGAGGCCTGCTCCCAGATGTCGCATAAAGATTAAGTTTTCGATTAACCATTCAATTTTGACCGCTAACTCTACCAATTCTTATTTGCTTCAAATGTCTTATGATCACTAGGATTTTTCGAACATCCTGCGTATAAAAACAACAAGTTTTTTGGATTCAGTCAAGTACCACTTCATAAAACTTTGTTGAAAGAAATAATCGGATTTTTTTTCAATGAATTTTCATTCCAACTGGAAAAACTGATACGATAAAATCAGATCGTGACATTCTATTGTTCATTCTCTCAGAATTCATTGATTGGAAAATATATCTTCATTTTGTTTCGTCCTACAACGATATAAATCGAGATAATAATAATTATTTATGTACCTTTGTCTGGAGCAACTTCTCAGTGAGTATGAATCATGTCGAACTTAAACAAATAAAAATGTATGTGTGCAGCATTTTCTGGAATAGACGTTACATTTGAATGTAACATGATGAAAAAAAATATGGAAATTCGATGCATTAACGGCTAATGAAACTGTAATCGCTCTCTTTCCTATTCACGATCGCGATAAAATTTTTAGACATTTAGTTTTTCATTGAATTGCAGAATTATCATTTCAAGATAATATATCAATTGAAAAATAAGAATAATTTAATGATCCTTTACGACACTCACAAATGAATAGGACAAATCATTTGAAAAAACAACTAAATAGAATCTTCTAATAATAATACTACCTTAAAAATTTTACCCCGATAAAATTCACACATTCAACTGCATAATAATTGATTTAAAATAAATATTCCTACAATTGGAAAAAACCAATCGAATCGGACATGAAATAACATATTTATGAATTAACAAATTTTCATCTATTTTTTGAGTGGATCGATTTTTTTTGCCGGTTAGTTATTAAAAATTCGGAAATAGATTTCAAGTTACGTGATTCAGGAATCACTAGAATTATATCTCTCATTAAGAAATCAATACTGGAAATTTTAAGTGATTTCATTTTATCAACACTTGTCAAAAAAAATTTGAGAATAGAATTCATGATTCCGAATATGAAAGGAGTATGAAACTGAACTATGAGCTAGTCGTATAAGTAACATTGCCTTTGCCTTATCGAGCAAAATTCAACTTCAAAGTCAAGTCTTTTTTGTTTCAACACTAAAAGAGCAATTTGAATGCTTCAAATAGTTCAACAAAACAACTAAAAATTGTCAGATAATTTCCATTCAATCCAAACTATTCCCATCAAGTATCGGCAGAACTTTCCCATCAACTCAGCATTCACCTTCACCGTAAACACCTGTATAATATACAAGTCCATCATTGGGATTCCTTCAGCTGATGATTCCAATAAATCGAAAGATCGCTGGGAGCCTGGGAATCCAACTTCCTTTCAAACAGCTGTTCTATCCCATAATCAGAATAAAAGAACCGTTGTCCTTCAAGAAAGGAATCCGAACAGATTAATTTAATGTAAATAGAATGCTGAGTTTATTAGAGCATAACTTGTCGCTCTAAAGAATTAAAAACAAACAATGAGGTGGTGTTGAATGTACAGATTCACCTTCATGTGATACTTGGACTAACTGTAGATGTAAGCACGTGCTGGAAATATTACGTTATAATTTTAAAGAGAGTGTTTTATCAGCAGTTATGTAGATGGGTGACAGGTCTTTCCTTGAGGCAGGAGTTATTTTCATGAAGTGGAAATGATGTCATTTGATATTCGGAGATTTCGTATTCTAGTGGAAATAAATCAACAGATATTATAATTTGGAAGATCATGAAAACTATGCTAGAATAAGATAAATCTTCATCTGATGTGATATACAGGCTGTCCGGGAAAATGTGAAAAACCTTTCGGACTCAGATGAAACCGAAAAAATGGAAATAGGAAATGAGATCATTCTTTTCTAGCTGTCCTTCCTACGCAGATACGGTCTTACGGTAAATGGAAATCCTAGAATAAATTTTAATCTACTTAATATAATTGAATAAACATTTGATATGATGGACAGTAGCAAGGACCTCTTGAAATACTGCCCCTAAATATAAATTAGCTTATTCAGTTTACAAAAAGTGAACCAAGCTGTATATTTCATTACTTGCATTTTCAATACCCTGTATGATAAGGAGTTAAAAAAACAACATATTTGAATACCTCGAACATTGAGTTAAAGAAAAGATACTCTTGTTTATAGTCCATAAAATAAATCGTTTTCTGGAAAAAATAACATTTATGTTGAAAACATGCGGTAAATTTCTTAAATAATTCTATTTTGAACTTTTTCATCATAAAAGTTAATTTTTCTCGAAAAAAGTTCATTTTATCGACAGCAGGCTTTATAAATACCTTATCATACAGGGTGTTGAAAATCTAGGAATTGAAATTGTAGAACCTAGACCGACTATGTAGAATTAAAAAAAATGGTTTTCCAGTAGCGTCATTCAGACGATAATCTCCGTAGAAAAAGTCTCTAGATAAAAGATGGTGGGAACTTGTCATCTTATTTTAATTTTAATGTGTTCTTTGATTCCGGTAGATTTCCCACTGAACTCAAAGGTTCATAAATTTACTTCGAGGTGAAATGATTCAAAATCAAATTTAATTTCGAACTTCTACTCTTTTTTTATTGGGACCAAGGATAATTAAACTTTGAAGACAAACAACACGTTTTCAATATTCATCTTATGAACATCTCCTTCATCGAGATATAATAGAGACGTTATGACATACAATGAGTAAGGAAGGAAAAATAATACCACTGGGCGGGGATGAGTCGGGGACCAATATGGCGGAAAGTTCAATATACATATACAACCTGTTCAAATAAGGACAATTGAATATCAAATAAACAACATATCAGATTACCAAGACAGATTTGCAAAATTTCGAATGGGATCTGTTCAGTACTCATCCCTACATATTTCCTGTAATTTTCTTCTTATCTGTCTCTTCTCTGCTTGGAGAAAGCCTCACAGCACACGATACCATTTTATTTTATATTATTAAGCAGAAAAAATCACAATTCTTCAAGAAATTCAACGCTTGTCAAATTTGAGGTTAAGGTGGTAGTAAAATGGCGGATCTGATACACGTTTATTTCAATGATTGCAACTCTTTACTATCCTATTTCTATGATCTCCTCCAAAACGAATAACTGGCATTGCCCTTTTAACATCAGACCACAAAAATGTAGTTGAACAAAATAACAAGGCTACATCCATAACTCACTTCTTCATTGAAGCCCACTAACCCTGGTAAAAGGAATTCTCCCGCAGGAGCGGTCATTTAGGATCGATATAGATACAGTCTTAGATCACCTTAAGGAGTGCTTATTCTTCTAGAGATATGCAAGGACAACGGAAGACAACATACACCGAACCTATCGTGTCATCAGCGTGGAATTTGATTGACTTCGAAACTCCCATTCTAATTCTTAATTTCGTGGTTCAGGCTAATTGACATTTAAAAAAATACGTAGGTATCGTATGGGTAAAGAGTAGGTACCTATGAAAACGGATTTGAAAGGATGGAGAGAGTCAAACATGGGAAAGTTCAAATATGATTCATTTGTCTTTTAACCTATTTCTGACGATGAAACTTTTATGACACCTTAAGGTTGACGCTCACTTGGGCGAAGAGGCGAAAAGCCAAACGAAGCGTAAATTCGCCGAGGACTGCGCACTTGGACGAAGGGATGCGTGGAACAGGCATCGGAAGAAATTCTCCCTATCTCTGGGCCGGAATAAATTTTTTTGACCTTGTTTCATGTCGCCTATCCGCATGAACAAGAGTAGAGCTATTGTTCGAATCATGTTTTTGGTCATAATCTTGTTTTTATTGCAAAATTTTCAATGAAATCCTCGTCGTCCTACCTTCATCCAAGAATACACAAAAAGAAATTATAGGTATAGAATCGTTGATACGAGATGCTTATTTTCTCTTTAACCGATTAAAAAATCAAGTCAAGTAGTAATCGAATTCCTTCATTCTGGAGATTTCAGGAAAAATACGTTTTTCTACGACAACATCGAAAATTTTCTTTTTCTTTTTCATCGTAAGAAAATAAATCTCTGAATAAACATGAAATACTTCACGAAGGAATTATTTTCAACTCAATTATTATAAATTATTAATATATTATTCATAATAAGAAATCACATTTATTGGAATGATAACTGATGGTATAGTTTAAACAACGACTTTCATTGCCGAATATGTTTAATGTTTGCTGAAATTTACTATAACATTATATATTGTACATTTCTATACATATATCTTTGGCAGGGATTATTCCACAATTTAATCAGATATTTTAATTTCTTTGGAAGGAGGATTTTTGAATATTTTGTTGTATTTTCATAATATAATACCTATATGTCAGACGATTTGAATTCAAATTCACAGTTGCACAAAACACAAAAATGTGTTTGTATTTCCTATATATATAAAATTCGTTTTCCAAAACTCAATCGAGAAAATTCTAATCAACACTCTCATGAGCCAATGAGAAAAACTCTGACACAAATACGAAAATAACTATGTACATATTTCCCCATTGACAAAATTCGAGTATAAAATATACATAAAATCGCAAATTTTTCCTCAAGTTGAAACTACAGTGCGAACTAAAGTCCGAACTTGGGTCATGAACCTGATTTCAGCCGCCGACTACCTACTTGAGAGCCGCTTCGAGAGATTTGTCGCGCACACGCCCCAAGGATGATCATTCACGCGTCTCCTCTCTGCTCTTCGCTTCGCGCTTCCTAGATGAGCGTCTACCCATTTGTTTCAGTGCAAAAGACTACGGCGGAAAACCTCTTGAACAATAGAGGAACTGAAGTACTCCAGAACAAATTATCTTAATAGGCACTTAAATTAAACAATTTAACTCCATTAGTTCTACATTCAACCACCCACGTTCCCTTCAAAGTGGATCTATTTATTCCATTTTAAAGAAGCTTTCACCTAATAGCTCTACATACATCAATGCCCAAGAGAACAACCAGGCGAAAAATCGTAAACTACCTATAACTTCTGATCAAACATACATGGCAATATTTAATTAGCTCGAGCTCTCTCAGTATAAGTCAGATAATGGCCGCATACAGTTTGAAGATTTTTAATTGTTGCGTTTTAGAAATCGTGTACACGAACTCTGAACGTATTTTCCTGGACTGGTGATGCAATTCAAGCGCGTCTATCTACGAAGCGCTTATTTGAACTGGTATAGCTAGTGACAGTTTCGAATTGATGAAGTAGATCGAGAAATGGGATCTCAGATGAATGCATTAAGTTTGTTCAATGGTGTTCAGCTTCCTGCTGCTTCATGGCTATCCTTGCTTCGATATTTTATATTTCCTTATTGGAATTCGATAGATTAGTACGTAATTATTCGCCGTCAATATTGTCACGTTTTCGATGGTATAATTGATGTCTATTTTATTTCTATGAACTGAAAGAGTGGCTACTTGAAAGTAGCATTCAATGCGCCTCTCTAGCTTCTTGGAGTAACTCATCATTATCGTTGAGAAATTGACTCTGAGAGAACTTTATAGAAGTAGTTTAAATTCAAGGAGTATGAGCTGTACTCCGATAGTTTAGGTTCGTGGTCACTCAGGAATGAAGTGGCTGACACAAAAGCCAGAAACGGAGCATATACGAACAGCACTTACTGGTCCATCTGGCTAGGCGAATGCTAAAATAGAGTTTCGGAAAAAGAAGAAACTGAAGGAGAAACACTCTGCAGACATCTTCCGGGAATGGACCATTCGGAAATGTACCTAAACTAACGAATGTAGATTCTGCCTCGCCTTTTCGAGAATCTAATAGAATCATCGTACAAATATACAGGGTGTCCCTGAAAATGTGGGCAATCTCTAGGATTCAGATAGAACATAAAAAAAAGATGACAAGTTCCCATAACTTTTTTTATAGCGGCCCTCCCTACGAAGATACGGCCTCCCTACGAAGATACGGCCTCCTAAATGACGCACTGGAAATTCATTTGAATGGAATAAATTTCAATTACTTACCTACTTCTTTCATTATTTTTTTCGAAAACGGTTCATTTTATCGACAGTGAACAAGAGTTCTTTTTCTTTAGATTAATATGCAAGGTATACAAATTGTTTGTTTAGCACCGTATCATACAGGGTGTTGAAAATGTAAGCATTAAAATGTACAACCCAGTCCGCCCCTGGTAAACTACTATTGAAATTTGAGTGGGTTGATTTAAGAGGTCCTTAATATATCGAGTAGTTTGAAACTTATTCCACTAAAATGGATTTCCAGTGGCGTCATTTAGGAGGTCTCATCTTCGTAGGGAGGGGCCGCTAGGAAAAAAAATCATGGGAACTTGCCATCTTCATTTTTTATGTTTTATCTGAATCCGAGAGATTTTTCACATTTTCCGGGACACCTTGTATAGTGATAAAACTCAATATATTTTCTTCTGTTCTATTTTTCTTTTCCTTCGTTTGGACTGAATCTTATATTTTCAATAGGTTTTCTGATTCTTAGGGTATCGAGGTTAAACTTTCTTTTCAGTCAATAAGAAATTATCCTAAATATATCATTTTCGATCCTGTCCTGACCTGCTTTATATTTTCACTTTCGTACAAATTACCTTATTATTTATTATTTTATTAATTAATATTAAACGAGTATTGGTGACTAATGTATTCATAAAGGAACCAAGGATCAACATGTCATTATACAGGGTAATTGTGAGTTTCACAGAGATTCATTTAAATTATTATTATGATTAGTTTTGTCTACGTAAATTATCCACCTTCTCAAAGAGATTGCTGTGTGTGGCCAATAAGTAAATTGCAAATGTTGTAACCATAGTTGTGCTGTCGTTGTACTGAGTCTGAAATCCACATCTATTACTGCTAATTCACAGTAATCGGTTTGAGAAAGTACCTACAATTCTATATTGAACCGTCCAAAAACATTTAACTTCACTGTATATTCATTTTAATTTCAAGTGATAATTTCACGACAAATTTTATTTCTGAGAGTGATATGATGACTCTGCGTTAATTTAGCGAAGTGTTTATTTCGTGGCTCACAAGCAAAAAGCACTAAGTCTTAAAATATGTTTTGAGATATGGACGACTCTCCTATTCAATGTTTATTGAATCTTGAAAAATGTATTCCAGTGCCAGTAAAACAAATTTATACTTAGTGCCTACTTTTTGTGCGCTCACGATATAATGTCGTCATGCTATAAAGTTGATGCTCAGCATAGAACAGAAAAAATATAAAGGAATAGAAAAGAAAGTACATCATAAATTTCATCTTACAATGACAAAAAGAAAAATAATAGAGCCAATTGATGGAATTTTGGAAAAATGTTGATCAGAATGAAAAAAGCAAAGGAATGTTCAACAGAAAAGACTAAGTTGAAATATTAAAAAAAGAACTGATAATTCCGTAACAGTGTAAATGAATATATCTCAAGAGAAAAATTCAGGATTTAAAAAAATTATCTATAACATGGACGTGAGCAAAGACCGAAATAGATACAATAAAAGAATAATAAAACACTGGACAAATAAACAAAGAAATCAATTCAGAAGTTTGGAGAATGGCAATAAGCATAAAAGATTCGTGGAAAAAATATGAAAATGAGAAGTTATTCAGAAAGATAAACGCGTAATTTCTAATTTCAACGAATATGTTTTTGCAATATATTTTTTTTTACTTTGAAGAATTTGAAAAAATAGAAAAATTCAAATAGATTTCGTATAATTCTATGAAAAGATATAATTTATTCTATTTTCTGCAATGAAAATGTTTCACCATTGAAGGAAATCAAGAGAGAATTTCTGTAACGGACACTTATCGAATACTGTGAAAAAAATCTCCACTAAGAAATCATATTAACGAAATGAAGAATCAAAATTGACCTAAGCTGAATTAACCTGAGTAGTGTTTGTAAGGTAACGGAGAAAAACCTAAGCGTGGGACACCAAAAATTAAAATGGCACTCGGGTGCTCAAAAATCAAAGAAGAACAATTGCTAGGGAATAGAAAAAAAAGAAATTTTCTGTGGGAGGACTAAAGGTAACAATAAACAAAATTGAACAATAAAATAGAATAAAACTGAGAATTCAAATAGAAAGAAAAGAATGCAAAATAATCCATAGAAAAATTTCACAAAAAATCATACATGCAATTTAAAAAAATACATGGGAGAAAAAAGTTAGATAGTAAAAATAACACGGGAGCATGAGAAAATAGTATGGGAATTAAGATTCATTAATTAAGATAAAGAAATTAATAGAAAAACAGAAAAAAATTGGTGGACAAGGCTCGTTCGAAACTTGTTCTTCGATATACCAATGTACTCTTAATTTTTACGATGGTTCTAAGAAAATAATTTCATCAGAAATTAAACGAAAATCAAGTAAAGAATAAAATCGATTGAAATTAATTCTATTAAGTAATTAAACCCAGGATCAAAACAAGAATCTCATATATTGTTACAAACCTACAAGCAACACTTGATAGATTCAAGTATGTGGTTCAATGAGCTAAAGTGGTCTTTCAGAACAGATGTTAACGATGAATTACATTCAATGTTAATAGTTTCAGTCAATCATCAAATCAAATAGTGGGTTCTTACATCCAATGCAACGTTGATTACAGCTGACGAATGTCCTGAGATTAAAGAATCGCGTGTGATCAAGCAGCGTATAGACATGTTTGCCTCAATATGTCGCTTCTGGCGTTTATGTTTAATGATTTGTAAACGAGGTATTTTCCACATAATTTCTGTGTTTGGGTCACTTTCGTTTTCTACTACATCGGTTCTATTCGAGAAAAGAGAATTTCTATTGTTTTTTAAGTTTGAAACACGTCTCAATGACAAGAGTAGTTATTAGTGCATAGTAGGCAAATGGTAGTCTTTGCTTGTGGCAAGTGAAATTATAATTCTTCTCTTTTGTTTTTCTATGTGTGATAAGTAGTATCTTTGATATGTCAGTGTCAAATGATCGCCTTTAATTAAGTTACATTTTATTTTTATCGCTCTGATATTATGGTCATTTGCATTCGTTTTTCGATCTTTTCACCAGCAAAAAATTTGAGAAAAGTCAGGCAGCAGGAGCTTTTGTGCGCTCGTTGGTGGAGAATAAGACTATTACCTCAAAATTTATTTAGGATTTGAGATTGATACCAATATATAAATGCAGAATCTTAGCACAATCAGAATTATATTCTGGAAATTGTTAAAAAAATGAGATATATAAAAAATAAATAATTACGAAAATTATATTCTATGGTTCTGATGATGCGATCCTCTTGAAATTGTGTGGACATCCAGTATATCAGTCTTGAATCACAAAATAAATTTCACTGGAATCGGTTCCCCTGTTGTGGAAATAGAGATATCCTCCTTTTCAATAATCAAATTGAATTTTCTATGAACCTGTTCACACAATTCTGAATGAACATTCAGTGTATCAATCTTTATTTATAAAATAAATTTCATTTCAATCGAATAACTTTTTATGGAAACATAATTCTTTTCAATATTCCAATTGGATTTTCTATGGTTCTGTTTACACTATGACCACCAAAATCAGAATGAAGCTTATTATGAGCAGCTTGAATATGGCCGCAACATTTCATTCCGATGGGTTTCGTTTTGTCTGAGATATTGAGAAAAAAAACTTCGAATTACCATATTTTATGGAACACCTTGTACGATTTGCCTGGTTAACAATTTAACCAAGCCATTTGGGAACCGAACTGACCCTGAAAATTTCAAGTCTCTAGGATAATTCCTCCGAAAGTTATTGTGCTAACGGCCAGTTAGACGATCCCACGGACAGAATTGAATTTAACCACGAATTGGTCATCAGGGAGTCGAACCTTATCGTTTGAGACCATTTTCGGCTCAAATTCGAAAATGTCATACATTTGGGCAAAACGATATAGCACTCGTTTAAGGAGAACGAGAGCTCAAAAATCTAGCTAAAATTATAATATTATAATTATTAGTAAAAATGAAGCAATCTATCGATCTGCTGCGGTTCTCATTAAAATATATCTTCAATTTATATTGTCATCGATGGGTGATCCATAAAAAAGTCTCAAGAGGTAAAATCGCTTGATCTGGATAGCCAATGCACGTCCCTTTTGAAAATAAGCATGTGATCTAGATGTAATAGAATCGATGAAAGTATAGTCCGTTTACGAAAGGTTGAGCGCATAGTAGGCGTTTGTTTATTTATCTGAAGTTGGCAGTATTCGCTATCATAACGTTGCCGAATGTACCCGGCCTCGTCCGACGAGCTTCCGAGTAACCAGAGAACTCTATGACCTATTGACACACATTGCGCATCAATCTAACAACAAACTAAACAAGATAACCTAAAATTTTAATATACATAATGGAATATGCCAAATTTCCATGGCCAGCCGACCGACGGTTCAACCTTTCGTGAACGGAGTATATAGTCCGTTCACGAAAGGTTGAGCCGTCGCTTGGCCATGATAATTTGACATATTCCACTGTGTATATTAAAATTTTAGGTTATGATGTTCATTTTCTTGTCAGATTGCTACGCAATGTTGTCAATATTGCATAGAGTTGTCTGATAACTCGCAAGCTCGTCGGACGAGGCCGGGTACATTCGGCAACATTGAATTTATTTTACGTTATGACAGCAAATACTGCCAACTTCAAATAATCAAAGAAACGCCTACTATGTGCTCAACCTTTCGTGAACGGAGTATACTTCTTGTATTCAAGTTTGATTGCAATGAATTGTATTTACTATGTTTTTCAGCTGAAAACGAAAGTTCATAGAATCTTGATCTTGTTCTGGTAGCAACACCCTTTATGATGCAACTGCTTTAAGTATCAGTTAGGGCGTGTTGTCTCCAGTACTTACTACTTACCAAGGTATCATTACCATATAAAGCCACCGAACTCACAAAAATTGCCCTGTTATAGTTCATTACATAATCCATTACAGCAAATCGATGACTGAAAGGTCCCAGGGATCAATGGATACTGTCTATGATTAACAATCGGCCATATTTGGTTGGCTACCGTTAGTGTGGCAATAGTGCAATGGAAATTGCAGCTATTTCCCTAAGTAATACAGCGTGATTCAAGGTTGCCTCGCACAGCATCCCAACCTTTTCTCATTTGATAATTGGTGCTTAGAAGCCGATGTTATTCAATCTATTACGGTATTAGGATAATTGTTATTCCTTGAGAATGCAATTTCAGATCAGATTTTATCATGCGATGGAAATGGCATCGTTAATGAAAGGTAATAAATCAGGAATGAAGGATGATAGTACTGGATTTGCATAACATATTTCTTCCATTCGATCTCTTCCTGTGTTATTAAGAAGGCGTTAGCGTAGAAAGATATGGGTTATTTTATTGCAATTTATCGCATTCTATTGCAATTCGATTGGCGTCGTAATCCATTTTATGATATCTATTCCATGAAATCCAGATTTATAGTCTTGAAATATCAAACAATAACTCCGAAACTTACTATTAGACAAATAGCCATTACATTTGGGCTGTCTCAATATTATTTGCTTGCTTCTTCTGTCAACGTGTCCGCAAGCATTCGCCGTCGTCAGGAAAAACTATTCAGACTTTTAACTTTCAGAAAAGCAATTTTCGTCACTCTCTGCAAAAGTTTGTCATTTTGACAAGTCTGTTTAAACAATCATGGATGACTTTGATCTATTTTTGATTCATTCAATTGCTTAAAGAAGTTATTCAACTCCCTGATGACGAACTCGTGGTCAAATACAATTCTGTCAAGGGGACCGTCCGTTAGCACGATAACCTTCAAAAGGATTGTCCTAGAGATTTGAAATTTTCAGGGTGAGTTTGGTTCCTGAATACGTCGGTTTGACTTAGTTAACCACCCATATCGTACAGGGTGTTCCATAAAATATGACCATTCTAAATTTCTGTTCCTCAATATCTCAGACAAACGGAACCAAACAAAATGAAATTATGCAGCCACATGCCAGAGGCTCCTAGTAAAACTCATGCAAAATTTTTGTGGCTATAGTGTGTTAACAGAACCATAGAAATTCAATCGAAACATTGAAGAGAAGAAACTTCATATTTCTATAACAAGACATACGATTCGAGTGAAATTCCTTTGTAAATGAAGTATAATACCTAAACTGAATGTTCATACAAAATTTCAAGAAGATCGGATTATCCGAACCATAAAAAGTTGAATGGAAATATGAAAATGAGGATCTCTAAATTTTCATGACAAGATATCCGATTCGAGTGAAATTTATTTTGTGTATGAAGATTGAAGAATGTTCATGCAAAATTTCAAGAGGATCGCATCATCAAAACCATAAAGTTTAATTTTTTTAATGGTCAATTTCTTACTTATTTCAGTTTTGAATGATTTCCAGAATATTATTCCGATTGTGCAGAGATTTTGCTTTCATATATTTGGTATCAATCTCAAGCCCTATGCAAAATTCAAGGTAACAGCTTCATTTTTCCACCAAGCCGTCTAGTTTTCCAAGTGAAGATTTTTCAAAACCCCATATATGGAAGGAAATGTTGATATTATTGAAATGTCAATTTAGAGGGTTGATGGAGATGGTACAGGGTGCAACAAAAATCAAAAAAGCATAAAAATTTGGTTAAAAGTGAAACAAAATTTGATCTGTTTCAAGATTTTGTTGCCAAATATTTTCTTCTGAAAAAGTGATTTGTCCCCTAATTTGGCGCTGACTGTATGATGTTGATTCTAAGTGTTGATTCCTAGATAAATATATGGCACTTTATCAATATTGGGGAAGGAAGGAATAAGTACCTAGTACACACAATCATAAACAAAAATATTTTCATGCGAAAGTACCAATCTATCTGATGACATTTCAATCAAAAAAATACACACCTTCTCTAAGCATCTCTAAGTCTTATTATAAACCCACGTTACGTTTTCCCGATATGGTCATCCATGCTCTCATATTTCAATTTATCTGAATCACAATTCCGGAACAATAGCATAACGCAATATCGCACATGTGGCTAGATCTCTAACATTGACACACTAATGTTGCACAATCGGTGGTATCTTCACTGTTTTTCTGCATCCTCCAGTGAATACTAATCGATTCGAACGGGTAATCATGAGTGAGCACGTCTGATCGTACTTGTCGTCATGTAAAACCGGTAGGCGGGCCATGACTTTGATCCGACTTCTTCTTTGAGATGATTCGGATCTTTTTATCGGTTTTCAAACTAACCTAGCTCAGCTTTGGAAACGGGACAGTTTGGGAAAAAAAGAATTAGCAAAGTCATACAATTCTAGATCTTTGTATCTTCTTTACAGGCATGCAAAATTTCTCAGGAACCATTTTTTTCTTGAAAAATTTTTCAGTTCAAGAGGTTTTCAGTATGTGCACTTTGTCATGGCTCATTTAATTTGAGACGATGGTACCTGATGAAATATGTCACTGAATGAAAGCAGACCATTACAGTTTTGTTCATGCACTTTTTTAACCCTTACGAACCCTTTACTGGGAGAAAAAATGGAGAAGAAGAAAGTTGAAGTTGTGCATGAACAAAACTGTAATGGTCGACACTTATTCCATGACCACGTCTCAAAGAAAATGAGCCATGGCCAAAATGAAATATACTGATAACCACTTGAACTAACTAATCCTTAAAAAAAATTTTTTCTTGAAATTTATACAAAGACATCGCCAAAAACGGCCACATGACTCACTCCCCCTATTCAAAAAATTCAGAGGGTTGATAGGGATGGCACAGACGCAACAAAAATCCTTCAAAAATGCATAAAAATTTGGTAAAAGTGAAACAGAGATTTACCTGCTTCAGGTTTTGTTATCTATCAAATATTTTTTTTGAGAAAATGAATTTTGTTCCATATTTTTGACAAAAACTGTATGAAGACTTCGTGAGAGAATCCTGACATCCTGGTTGGTTTCAATAAAACTTATTTTCATGAATTTAATCCTTCAACACTGAAAGTTTCTAGGTGGGTTTAAACTTCTAATAAAAAGTTGAATTAAGAATTGATAGTATGAGATCATGAAGTCCCTAGATGTTTCAAATTCGTATACCTAATTGTTTTCTTAAATATCAGCAATCATGCAAGAGCTTCTAACTTTTCTTCAACAAGCTTTCTTCAATTCTTATTGCACCCAATTAAAAACAAAATAATGGAATTTTCTTTCGATTTGTAATTTCATTTCAATATTTAAGTTGCTTATGAGATTATTCGATTAATAAGCAGAGTTTGACATATAAATATCGATATTTGAATTAAAGTCATACAGACCCCACATCACGTTGATGAGCAAGCATGTAGATAGTTTTAAATCCCAGTATATTACATTAGCATAACAAATTCAAATGTAAATAACCATATTTGAATAAATCATAATATTCAAACTCTTAGAGGCATGGGAAAGATCCCATCCATCGTAAATGAACCAACAATAACATAACAAACATCTATTTTACTCAAGTTATTAACTAGACACACGTCTTGAAGAATCCTTATTCATTGAATGGAATATGCTTTGAACTTTCTAAAGCACTTATACACAATTGGTGAAATATTAAGTACGTTATATTAATGTCAGTTAGCATAGAAAGAACAAACATTGCAAATTTGGTTTTGATGATATCTAATTCGTTACATCGCCTAGCAGTGAAAATTTTTACGTAATGTGCATCTTCACCTCTATGTAAATATCACTGGAGATCACGAACACCCATTTTTGTGCATTTTTTATTTGTTTTCGTATATCAGTCAAACGAACTCCTTAGGCCTGGATGTTTGAATGTTAATGAATAAAGATGTAATTAAACTAATCGTGCGAATATGTGAAGTGAATGAATTCATAACATAAATTTACATATTTCTCTGTACACATTTTTCACACCCACTAAATAAGTGAAAGTAGATGATTTATTCATATTTATTATCATGCATTAAACCATCTAATATTAGTTTTCTGCTGAACGTATTAAAGTGCAGAAAAATTTTTAATTATTTCTGTTTCACAGACTGGGAGTGAAAACCTAAAAGTTTTCTAGAAATGTCGATAGGAGTTGGAAATGTTGACACCTGTACACAGTATTATTTTTTCTGTCTTTATTTCTATTTTAAGCTTTTGAACTTCCTATTTCACTTACTTGAAATTCAGAATAGAAGATGAAACCTATTTATTATTGAGAAGACGTAATAATGTTGTGAACATTACAACTATCTACACTCAGTTAAAACGAAATGATTTGAAGTTACCTTAATTCAAATATATTTCGATATAGCTTTGTAATCAAATATCGATTTTAGAATTATAGAACGTGAGATTAAATAAGAAAAATCATTACATGCGATTTGGTAGAGAAAAGTGAGTACCTACTTAATATTGAACATTTCTGTGTTGCTCTATACAGGGTGTTCGTAAATTGAACGTACCAACGAAAAGAGGAGATTCCTAAAGTGAGTATAAGAAAAAAAAGTCTCATAAACACGGAGTCTCAAACGTTTCGTTTTCGAGATACAGAGTGTTGAAGTTTGAATTTTTTGCAAATTTTTTTCTCATAGTATCTACACTTCACAAGATAACTGAAATTTGGCATAGATATTACATTTTGAGAGTTCGCACCACGTGACATGGCAATTTCGATAGAAGATCTACAGGGTGATATTTTTTCTGGAACACTGTAACCTGTTCTTCTGCAGAACTTTTTTTGGTGAGCAACTGTTAATTGAAAAAATGTAAAAGAAAGCTTTGTTCTTATACTAAACTTTTCGGTCTCTTGTAGTTTTGTCGTATCTACCAACGATTTCGAGAAAAAAAATTTGAACGATTCTCTCGAAACCCTCGTGAAAATCCAAATTATGATAGGAAGGCCAATTTGTAAGCTGTGGTGAATGAATTCAGTGTCAGTTTTTATGGAAATTTTCCTGATCTGTAGCGATGATTCATAAAGATTCGATAAACTCGTATAATCAAACATGTTTTTGATTAAAACTTTAACACCCTGTATCTCGAAAACGAAACGTTTGCGACCCCATATTTATGGGACTTTTTTTTCTTAAACTCACTTAAGGAATCTCCCTTTTTCGTTTGTACGTTCAATTTAGGAAAACCCTGTATATGTGTTTCACACAAAATAATTGAACAATTTCAACATAATTATCATTCGCGTTTTGGATATTTAATTGATACAAAAAACAGTTGAACCAGTCAATATTTTTCAATGCAAAAAATAGCCAACGTTATTTAACAAATATTTCGAGAAATTTCAACAAAAATCTAGTGAATGAGAACATATAATGCAAAATTCTTGTACAGAAGGTTCATTCTTCTACTCATATCTAATTTTGAACATGTAGAAGAATATGAATGATTTCTAAGAAATTGGGTAGGTCTCCTATCCATTTCTGAGAAAATATACATAACATGTCTTTTTAAAACAACTTAACTAGAACTCAACCGCAAAAGAAGTCTGAAAATTAATAATTCATGATATCTTGAGACCTTCTTCACCTCAAGGAGGAATTGTACGAAATGCTCACTTTGATTTTCCAGAGAAAAAAATGCAAAAATTATTTGATCCTAACGATATTTCAAGCCAAAAAGCCATTTATAATATGGGAACAGAAAATGTTGAACTCTTGTATAATATTTCTGCACGTGTTCATCATAAAGAATCCTTAACATTCACATCAATTATAAACCGATCAATATGAACGAAACGAAGTAGCTCTCAACGAAAATGTCAATCGAAATTGTAACTGTATCATGGTCAAATTTTCGCAATATATAACCACGATTTCAACCGGTCCATCTAGGTTTTGATTGTTTTAATTGCCAATTATCACCGGTTGTGTTCATATCTCTAACAAACGCTCTGCAAGTGACCTTTTGACTTGAGTGGGAGTATACCTATAGTTAATATTATCCCATTGAATATTGAGAGATAGTTGACCTCAACCGTAAACGAAGGTCATCATAAATCATAGACTTAATGACAGGCTTTATGTCAAGTCGATATCATGAAAGGTTTGCAATGAAAATGTAATTGTTTCGAATGACCATTCAGTATGAACTGGTGGTATTTTAGGTACCGGTACTTAAATGGGGTGGTTCAAAGACGCCGTGTAAAATATAAGAGAGAAGGTCATCGAAACCAATTGACAGACGCAAGAATTTGACATCAACGAATGCTTGTACAAGTTTTCCTAAATATGTATACAATAAGTCTGACCTTTAATAAAAAGTAAAAACCAATCGTTTGTAATAATGGTAATGAAGGGTTTTCCAATAAGAGGTGCTATTTTGAATAGCCCGCTATTTGGGTTGATGTCACGTTTGAAACGGTCATTTTTGGACATCTGACGAGTAGAAACTACGCCATTAATGAAAATGGAACGATATACACGCTTCAAGAACGCATTGAAATTATTGAAATTCGCTATAAAAATGGTGAAAATTTTGTAGAAAACGGTTCGTAAAACTCGAACATTTTTGGGTCCGTGTTATCTCTCGAAGAGGTGATCACAATTGGCCACCGAGATCTTGTGATTTAACACCTAGCGACTTTTTCCTTTGGGGCCACGTGAAAGGGAAGGCCTACGCCAATAGCCCAGCGTCCATTCAAGACCTCAAAGATGGAATTCTTGAGGCTATCGAGGACAGGGCAGCCACTTTGCGATTTGGTTATGGAAAATTTCATCAAAAAGATATAGTCCTGTAAGCGTTGTTGTGGTGGTCATTTGCCTGATGTTATTTTCCACTATAAACGGCATAGCTTCTTCTTATAATGAAATAAACATCCGATCATTTATATTAGAAATGACATTTTTTAAATTTTAAAATAACAATTCATATTGGAAAGCCTTCAGAAGGTCTATAATAACGAAATGTTGTGACTTTAAATACGTCTCTGATGAGTACCATGAAAATGGACTGTTCACTTGACCTGGCTTGAAGAAATCATATAAAAATTTTTTGTTAGTTCGCAATAATTCCGCTTTCTACATTTTGCTGTTTGCCAAAATATAAGTACAAGTTAGGCCAGAGGAACTTGGATTCCGAAATTCAATGGAACAATAATTTATGCAAATATCGATCTACAGATTTTTCTGTAATCAGAACTACATTTAGAGTTTAGTTTGGATAATTTTGAGAATGGCATCTGGAAAATGATGTCCATTATTGTAATAACACTGCATTAAATGATTTCATAGTAATGTCGGACAATTTTGACCAGCGTTTCGATGGTTATGTAGAATGAATGTTAGCGTCAAGTGCGCCAGAGTTTGGGACGGACCGTTATGAAAATGTGATATTAGATAGCCCCATAAAAATGTTTGCAGTGAACGCCAAACAGTGACATGATGTGAATATTCTCTGCGGTTTTCAGCTCTTCAGCACAGTTTTAAACATTAAATGAATTTCCATCCAATAATGACCGAAAAAATAATAATTTCATTGAAAAAATATTTGCTTTTTGTATAAATATTATGGAAAGAAGTTTAAAAATATCTACTTTATTCCTAGTATATATAGTGATTGCAGAGAACATTAGATAAGAGACCGATATTCTGACGCGTTCTTCATATGGATCCTAACCACGCCAAATTTTCTACAAAATTACATGTCAATCCTGAAAACATCACAAGAATTCAATTCTACAATTGAATGTTAGGTCATGATCACACATTTTCATGACTGATTCATTGAAATACAATAAATATTTTTCATCCACGACTATTGCAAAATCCGTCCATTGTATGTCTATGTGCTCTGCCATATAATTCCATGAATCACAAGGAATAATGAGATATTAATCACTGCGGTCAGGTGCTTCATAGATTAGCTTTGATATAATATTCTTTAAATTGGTATTTCTTCATTATTCTAAAGTACTCCAACTAACAATATAGGTATACCTTGTCAATCGAGGGACCAATCTACTTTTATTATATCAATTAAAGCAATTTTTATTACAAAATATACAATGACCCAGTTCTCCAAAAATTTCTCATGTGTCAACTTGACTTTTTCTACGGTTGTCATAGAAGGGTCTTGTCGCGATCGCCAAATATCAAAATCTTCAAGAAATATATTCAGTAGTCGTGATAAAGTATAGTATGCTACTATCGCATAATGGATGTTATTCACTCGGTGATTTGGTCCACTCGCCCTGTGGCTCGTTGCCTTAACTTCACCTCGTGAATAATAGGTATCATTATACGCTCGTTGCAGAATATACTATTATTCACGTGAAGCGAACAAGCACAGTGATGCTGAGTTGACGTCCATAGTTACATTTCTCTTTCAAAGAAAATTTTCAGCGGAAAACTATGTTAGAATAGATACAGTTTCACTTCCATCGATCAGAAGTGTGAGATCACTTTTGGGATGGGTTAACTTTCTCATTTCGAAATGAGCTAGAAGAAAACCGTAAACACCTACAGATTTTTCAATCACTGCACATGAGGAAGTCAAACATTTCACATATTGATGGATTGTGGTCGGAAGGTTCTCAAAGGTATCCTCTTTCACACAACTATTGACATGTTAAAATATCTTCTCTTGGGCGGTAACATTTCGAAATTTCACCTTTGTATGGCCATCAAATTTAATAGCTCTTGGGACTTAACGAGTCCATCAATCATATATGGTTTAATGCATCATTTAATATAGAATGTTTACATGTTAAAATACAATGTGCTGACTCTTGAGGCGATCCATAATTTACGTGGGAATTTTTACATTGAAGGATAGGAAGAAATTGATGAATTTGTCAACAAATTGTATATCTACAGAATGGATTGATATCTAATAAGAAATATATGGCAAGAAAGTTCTGTTCGATATAAGAAAAGTGTATTAAACTAAAAGTGCAATTAAAAAATACTTCATAAGATAGAGTTCGAGAGCTAGTATTTTGCCGCAAGTAGTCATTTCCTAGATGCTGCGGTTCTGTTAGTTTACCAGCACAATCGTACAGGGTGTTACAATATGGCCACTCCAAATTTTTGTTCCTCTCAGACAGAAAAAAAAACGATCGAAATGAGTTTTTGCAGTCACATGCAAGATACTCGTATTATGACCACAATGTTAACAAAACCATGGAAAATGAAATCGAAATATTGAAAAAAAATATTTCCACACACAAAATATCCTACTCGAGTGAAATTTAATTCAAGGGTGAAGATTCTTATTATGAATGTCATGCAAAATTTCAATAGGATCACATAACCGGAACCATAGAATTGTTTTCTGAATTATCCGTTTTGTCGAAAAGTTCAGAATTCTGCAAGAAAATGTTCAACACTAATAATTAGAAGCACAACTCAGAAATTTGTGAGAGTTGCCTTAATACTACCATAGAAAAGTCTATAGTGATGTCGAAAAAATCTAATATTTCCATGAAAAAACTTCAGATTGTAATGAAATCGAGTTGGATGAGGTAAATTGGCGAAGTGATGCTAATGCAAATTTTCAATAGGATTTTGACATCAGAAAAATAGAACTTTGATATTTTTAGTTATCTAGTTTTTAAATATTTTATTTTCTGAATAATTTCCCTAATATTATTTCGATAGTGCTGAGCTTTTTCATCAATATATTTAGTATCTCAAGTTCTATACGAAATTTTGTAGGTACCTAATTGCTTTATTGCTCCACCAATGAACGATCGCTCAAAAGTACCTGTGCAGGGCATTCCTTAAATCCATTATCAACGTTCAAAAAAATCCTTCAACATAAAAGACCCTGTCTATACTGATAACGATGAGCAAACATATCTTTGATAAACATAAATTCAGTCTATATATTTAACTATAAATATGATCCTAAACGAATGATTTATACAGAGTGTGAAAGATGTTATATTTGATTAATTTACGATTCTTTGTTAGTGGGGTGTCCAGAATCTTTTCCAATAATTAATTGATTTTTTTTAACGACACAGTTTCACTTTGACTTTCTCTGAGAGTATATTTTTTTTGAGTCGCATATGTATGCAGTACCTATATAGTCCGTTCACGAAAGTTTGAGCTGTCGGTTGGCCATGACAATTTGGCATATTTTGCTGTGTATATTAAAATTTTAGGTTATGTTGTTTATTTTCTTGTCTACTTGATACTCTGATAACTCGCAAGCTCGTCGGACGAGGTCGGGTACATTCGGCAACGTTGACTTTATTTTACGACAGTGAATACTGTCAACTTCAGATAAATAAACTAACGCCTACTATGCGCTCAAACTTTCGTGAACGTACTATAGTTAAACTGAATTTAAGATAATGAGTAGCGTAATACGAAACCGAACAAATATTACTAGCTTCGATAATTCGAAACAAAAGATTTCTTTTAGCATAAACTATTGTACAAATAATAATTCAGGTTTTAGTAGCTGCGATTATTTGCAATTCATTCTTGTTATATTCCACATCATTGCAAAACCATAAACCGTAACAGCTTCTGAAGAACGAATTTATATGCAATGTCCAGTTCCAAAAAATTTCGGAAGTGTTGTTCAAAGGTGAAAAATTGCATAAGAAGAAACACGAGCATTCAAATTTCTACCTCATTAATTTAAATTCATGCAGAGTAACCTCAAGCAGACCATAATTTGGGCCTGTGTAAAGCACGATCCATCGTTTCTTTTCGTGTAATCATAATCGAATCACAGTAAAGAAGTTACGTTAGGTAATTTCGATTTGTCTCACTTTCTTTCAATGAACGAAAATCAATAGGTTCACTTATGTGAACCTTAGGATAAATAACCCTTGCCTGACGTGGAAAATTGTAGATCATGAGGATGTTATTGAACTGGAGCTTTTAGGCCAATAATGTTGTCTAGGGATTATGCTTGAAGACAACTATAAATTATACACATTTGCTGTGTATAATATCAATTGGCGGCAAGGAAAACGTTTTACATTATGAGCCTTTCTTTACGTTAACTTGAAGTATCATTGATGTCCTAGTGTAATGGGTATCTTCTTTTGGTTATGAATGTTAGTGAAAACTGTTCAGCTATATCTTGAGTACTTAAATTGAAATCATCTTACAATCTCAATTTCAGTTCATAGTCCCGATTTCCACCTGCAATATTGCATCAGTTTGAATTCATGCAGCTCAAAATAGAAATCAACTCGATAATGATATCAACGAATTTACAAGAATAATGCTTCTCAAGAAGAAAAATTAAGGTTTTATGTCGAAATACTCTATGATGATTGTACCAGTCAAAATCGAAGTTCAATCTAGCGATCAAACTACACCATTTCCAAGTGTATTTCAGAAAGCGTCAATTGTATTTCAGATTAGTCAACTGTATTTCAGAAATCATCAAATATGTAGTTCAGATTAGTCAATTGTATTTCAGAAATCATCAATTGCATTTCAGAAAACATCACTTGTAATTCAGATCAGTCAATTCAATTTCAGAATCGTCAATTGTATTTCGGAAATGGTCATTCGAAAATCAATTTATAGGTACACACATTTACATATTGCAGAAATGTTCATTTTAAATACGGTTTATCCTCCTCAGTCCCTAGACCACACTGAAATCGAGATAACTGTGATATTGGAAATTAAAATGATATTCCTACTTTCTGAATTACAAATGACGTTTTCTGAATTACATATGATAAAATCTGAAATACAATTGACGCTTTCTGAATTCAATTGACTATCTGAAATACAATTGACGCTTTCTGAAATACAATTGTCTAATCTGAAATACAATTGACGCTTTCTGAAATACACTCGAAAATGGTGTAGTGTAGTTATTGAATAACTATTTCAAAATTTTCATATCTGTTCACTTGATATAATTCTACTGAAATTTTGACAGCCAAATGAAGCTGTTATGAAACGTTTTCTATCAATAATTCATAGCAGACTACAGTTGAACTTCCCTGTAACGAACGTCTGTATAACGAACTTTCTCTGTATTACGATTTTCGTACAAGACATTGCACCTTGAATCCAAATTCCATGTTAAAAAACACCCTCTTAAACGAAGCAAATTCTCTCCATAACGAAATATACGAAGAATATCCCTCTTTGAATGGGTATTGGTAAAAAGATATAAAGGTGGTTTTTCCGGACGTACGTAATAAATCTCGACCTTAAACTAAATCATTACGGCAGGCTGAGAGATCCTTCTGAAACAGTTTCAAATACTCCACTGGTTGTTTGGTTTCAATTTTACCATTACGCTAGTGTAAAGTTGTGCGCAAAATGTCTGAAAGTTGCTTAAGTTTGAATGATAAACTTTAAATTTATCAGTGAAGTCGATCGCGACATTTCCGACTATAGAAACACATTTTCTGTATAACGAAATTTCTTTATAACGAATTTTTTGCAGATTTAGCGCTTTCGTTATAGGGGAAGTTTCACTGTATCTCCCTAAGAACAAGTGCGTCCAAGAGAAATGAATAGCTCATATTGAATTTTCCAAATAATTTTTCAGTATCTATTCTATCGTATAAACTGTAACTGTTTCAATCAATATTCAACATTTTCTCTCTTAATTAGAAAAAAATAGCTGCATTCAATACATGAATATTGATAAGTAGGAGGAAAACTAACTGGCATTTTCCACGCAATATCGTCCAAGTTTTCCCATTATTCGTATCACTTTCTGTATAGTGTTTCCGATACAATTAATCATAATTAAATCGATTGCGATCATCTCTCATAATACAATCCGTGTAAAATTAATATTCATACGCATGCATTACACACGATACAAATTGCAGGTGACGAAAATGTGTTTCTAATAACAATATAGTGTAACATCCGATTGTTTGCCAATTGCAACAAGACCATTTTATTGTCATTTACGATACACACTCGAGAGGGCGATCAGGAGATCAATGTGTTCGTCCGTGTGAAATTTATATCTTTTCAATAGGTTAAGTGTCCTCTTCGAATACCAATAATTTTGCCTGAGAAAATTGGAAAGTGGGGGAGACTTTCGACATCTTCTTGTCTGCATATTGTTCGAAAGATTGTTGATTTTCGATAAATGGTGATTGTTGTTGGAGATAAAATATGGGGACTGGATTTTAGACGATATTTAAATCTTGTGTATCACGGCTTTTGCATAAACACTTACTTTCAACAGGTTCTTTTTATTCGAGGATTTATTAATTCGTTATAGTTTTGCGAAATGGGCGACAGTTTTAGAGAGGCGCCGGCATGAATTTTGTGAGAAATAACACTGTAAATCAGGTTTGTTGTGTTAAAAGTAGTAGGTATTACTTAAATAGCTTCTGCATAAAAGTATTAATATTTTAAACTACATTGTGGCGCAAAGGAACTTGTTGATTGGAAATTCAAATATTTTAACAAAAGCTTTTGTGGAATAAATCAAAAAATAAATGTCTCAAATTCACTTATGAGGACGTAGTGATATGATTGGGTCAAGTGTTGATGAAGAATTCCTTCATGAATGCTGAAATATGGAATATGTGAGAAACGGACAATTTCATCCAATAAAAATTATTTTTTCGGCAACCGCCCTTTTTATTCGAGAAATTTGCATTTCCTGGTCTAGTCCGGAAAGTAGCTATAGTCCGTTCACGAAAGTTTGAGGGCATAGTAGGCGTTTGTTTATTTATCTGAAGTTGGCAGTATTTGCTGTCATAACGTAAAATAAAGTCAACGTGTTGCCTAATGTAGCCGGCTTCGTCCGATGATGAGCTTGCGAGGTTATCAGAGAAATCTTTGCAATATTGACAAATTTGCATATCAATCTGACAAGAAAATAAACAACATAACCTCAAATTTTAATATATACAGTGGAATATGCAAAATTTCCATGGCCACCGACGACGCTTAATCTTTCGTGAAACAGACTATACCTACTAGGACTCGACCGGAAGTGTGATTTTGAAAAATACAGTTGATCATTACCATAGCAACGAATTAACGGCTATCAATTCATATGAAATTAGTTATCAAAAGTTTGCAACACGCTCGAAAATAATTTTATTAGACTCGCAGGCTTTTTTGTCTTCTGGTGGAAATAATTTTATTTTCTGGATATTTCAATGAAGTTTCTTCTGCAACACATGAATTGTCACAAGTGTGAAAATAAAGGAAATGCTTCAATAAACTTGACAGGAAATAAGAAGTTTTGATAGCTCAAATGTCAGACCAACGTTAAAGGATCTTTCATTACAGGATCCTTTAATACAGTTTGGCCTCTAGTTGGGTTTCGATAACTCTATTATTTAAATAATTGTTTTGTATCTGCTTATTTCTACTCCTGGAATAAAATTTATAAAATGCACAATTGTTGAAAACTTACACTTGGTTTGACCTATGATGAATTTAAATTGTCTTGTTTCGATAAATTTTCATTTCCTCTGAAAATGTGTCACAGATTAGAATATTCTCACTACAAAAACTGTTATAAGGTGTTTCCTTCGCGACATAACAAGTCGTACTATTCTTTTGTTGTTGGTTTAGAAACGAACACGTAGTGTGCAATAATGAGAATAGTTATGGACCGATAAGATTTTCATGCTTATAGATAGAATAAAAATTTATGTTGTTTGTAAATACACCTATTGTTAAAACAGGCGGATTATATTGATTTAATTTAAACATGTTATAGGTAATTTGTTTATACATCCTTCATGGTTTGAGTGTTTTTGATTCGATATTCTCGAAAAAATTCAACATAAACTACATTTTTTCTACAAAACAAATAATATTCACCGAAACTACTGGCATATATCGAAAGGTGTGAAAATTTTCAAATTTACACTGACTTAATTTTCTATTTGAGAGATCTTCACAGGAAATGGATAATGGATATTTACGATGCAATTTTTCATACTTTTGTGAGAAAAATACTTGAGCAATAACTTGAATGAATGATCTCCCGTTATGGTTAATTTAAACTAGCTTAAGAATTATGATATCTACACCTGATCCTTATCAGATATTCATTCATTTCAACTGGAGAAACATCGAACTCACCTTCAATGAATTCAAATGATA
Organism: Propylea japonica; assembly: GCA_013421045.1. NCBI lineage: Eukaryota > Metazoa > Arthropoda > Insecta > Coleoptera > Coccinellidae > Propylea > Propylea japonica. The sequence goes on along the minus strand of CM024245.1, from coordinate 42,793,468 downwards.
ACCTCTATTTTTGTGTCGAGTTTCAATGGTAAACGATTTTGCAATACATCCACGAGTTTTAATGACACTTAATTTTAATATTATATGAATAATATGCGTTATTCTGTTATGCGACCATTTTGTAGGTTAATGTTTAATTTTGTTATATCATCCACCGAATTAGTGATGTTATGTTCTTGTTTTTTATGTGTGCTTAAAGGTTATGACAACCAGAATTTTTATTATATTTACTTCACTTTAATAACACGTGTCAAGCATTTTTTATCATTATTCCGAAATTGAATTCGATATTTAGAATGAAATACCGCTGTTTAAATCTATAAGAGATGATCTTCAATAGGATCCTGTAGTGGTCCGGTTAGTGGTCTTAGAAGAACAGAAGATTCGAAAATTCATCACTTGGAAGGCCTTACCTGGTTTTAAACCACCCTTCTGGCCCACCCAAAAGCAAGAATTAATTATTTTGTATCTGAATATTGAAGATATTTATTCGAATAGTTTTAGGTTTCAATTTTGAAAAAACGGCGAGGCAGGGTTTTTTCTAGTGAGGTTTTTCCCTGTGCTCTGGTATCATACGCCAAAAAGTATTATGGTACCCCGTTTTGACACCAACCTCAGCTAGGAACTTTTTGTTTCATGTACTTATTGTATTTTGTTAGCTCTCAATCAAAAGAATATATAATGATAGTATCATGATAATGAGAAAAATAAATAAATATAGTATTTTATCGTGTCCAATTCTTTCTCGAGGTTGATGAGTAAATTCAAAATAATTAATAAATATTATTCCGGGGGTTGTATCTATCTGGATCTATCTGCTGCCGTATTATACGTTATATTAATGTCGCATTGTTTAACATCAAAAAAAATTGTGCAGATTTTCTTCAGATAGGTATATAGATTCGTGTAGGTATGTTTTAATTCCTTCTGATTATTGAATATTTATTTAGATCAATAATTCCAGGAATTTTGAAAATGAATCAAAATATTTGAATGTTCGTAAATATCAAAATCTATTTATGAACCTGTTAGAAGTTATTTGAAGGTTATATGAAAAAACGTGATTCTCGATTATAAATGTTAATTCGAGTAGATATATTTTTTGTACAACTATTATTAAAAGTGACACTTATTTTTAATGATAGCAAACAATGATAAAATTGATTGTTTAATGGAAGCGTGTTGAAAATATTTTTAACATTAGTTTTGAAATATTTTTAACACGCTTCCAATAAACAAGTAATCATAACGTTGGCAACGTTTGCCATTCACAATACTTTAGATTATTTGAATATTAAAATGCATTTTGAAGTTTATTGTTATTGCAAATTCGCCCATTTCATTATCAAAATAGGGCAGTTGTACAAAAAGCAGTGTATATGGTATTTGTGTTAAAAATGATTTCATTTTGTTTCGTGAAATTGTTAAATTCACTCCGCTCATTTCACAAACTTTTCATCACAAATAAACTTCACTTTAACACTCATATCATAAAAAGCTTTTTCTTCAAATTGAATATTTATTTACATCAGTTATTCCAAGGAATTTTTAAATGAATAAAAATATGTTGAATGTTCGTAAATATCAACATATGACCCTGTTTGTAGGTCACCTATAGGTATATGAAAAAACGTGATTCTCGATTATAAAAGTTAACTCAAGTAGATAGATATTAGGAAGTGTCGGTGATATATTTTTTCTTTAAATGTATTTGGACTTCTCAATTGTCGAAACATGTCCCTATTTAATTATTTCCACGCTCTCTTATTAGAATCAGAAAATCTCCTGCCCCCCATAATGAAAAATATTAATCTTTCTCGAGTTGCAATAGGAATATGGTCGCTGATTTGCATACCGTCTTTAGGTATTAAGATCCAAAAATAGTTACACATTCGAAGACAACATTGGATGCAAATATCATCAACCCCATTTCAAACCGTTTGAGTGAACAGTTCACCTTATGCATCCAGAGAAGTCTTGAAGTTTGGCTTCTTGTTTTCAACACCTTTCAATATCATGATCAGAAAAAAATTATAAATTATAGAAGAGTGCAACTTTCTTC
>CM024245.1:42676077-42791306 GCA_013421045.1 Propylea japonica | reverse complement strand
AGATGTTGCCGCAGAGAGTAAATGAGTATTACGATGAACTTTTATGACTCTTTGTTATGGAATCAGGCGTTGCTGATTCGAATGCTGTGACAAAATTGGGTCTCTTTCGTTGGAATTGGTTTCAACAATATTTGAGGTATATATGGAAAGATACTTTGTAACGATAATATTGGGTTTATTCGTTAAAATATACCTGAATGAACATTTTCTTAATTTTCTTGTGTTATCAGAAATAAAGTACGAAATGGGAGTATTGCCACTTCTGCTCAAACTGTTTTGCATTTGAGTCAAATTTGTTCATTGGTGCATAGATTATATAGTATAAAGATAGGAAATGACACGACTACAGTATATGAGCGCCATCTGTGGGTCAAATGTAAACTAATGTCACTATATCATGGTTAAATTCTGGTTATATGATTATAAGTTTCGAAATCAACAAACATGGGAAATGTCATTGATATAAAAAAGGGCCAATCAATTCGTTTGCACAAATATTATTTCACTTCGAACAGCTTTTGCCGTTAGTGTCGTCTCGAAAAAAGTGGAAAAAAGATGAGTTTGTACCCTTCAGTAATACAGATTACGAGCGAGATAGTGAAACTGGATGATCAACTGGTGTTTTATGGATGTATACAGGTAAAGCTACATCTTGGCTTGATCAACGTCAAACATCTGCTGCTATTTCCACGATAGAGGCAGAAATAGTATCTGATAGTGAAGCTGCACGGAAAATGAAATGGTTAAAGTATTCAGGAAAAGTTTTCCGTCAATTCAAACAGTGATGGTGGACAACGAAGCTGCAATTGAACTGAGCCAGGAACTGGAATTCCACAGACGCACTAAGTATATTCATATTCAATCCATGTATAAATCTTACAATAATACTCCAATATTTCCATAATATCTCTATAAATGCATAATAAAAATATAATACATGAAAACTGAATTTTATAGAAAATTATGAATTTAACGACGGATTTCTGGGGAAAGGATATTACACCGAAAAAAGGAACAGAAAAGATACAACTGAGTTCTAAAATCGAACATCTGAAAGAGCAGAAATGAAGATAATGCTAGTTCTGCGAAATACCAGACTGACTGTTCCAGATCACCATAAAAATATTGTTATATTTCATTTCTGCCAAAGTGGCAATACTGGAGATCCTTAAAGTGGTACAACCAACCAGAAAGGAAAATGAAACTTCTGATAAAACTCCTATTTTAGATCCAGAGAAGAATTATCACGATGTTTAGAATGTAACGAATTTATGCCAAACCGTAAAATGTGGAAATTGGCTTATATATTATACTTGCTCCTTTCCTCCTAGCAAATGACATAGAAACCACTAAAAAGAACATAAACACAAAACTTCCTTCGGCTACTCAATGAAGTAGCCGAACTTTTCATATTCGTCAGATTCATTTCTCGTATATTATATAGTTCAGAAACTTGGTTACAATCCTAGTTTTCAGAAGATGAAACTTTCAGTTCACGATCACCCTGTGTGATCAGGATTTTTATGGGGCAATCAAATTAATTTGTTACCGTACCTCTCTTATTAACGTTGACTGATTTAATCTACATAGAAACATCACTGGACCAATCATTGTTCTTCTGCGTAACGTTTTTGAGAATAATTTCATTATCAGAAAGATAACACCCCCTGATTTTAAAAATTAGATTGTGTGAAACACTGTGATTCAGTGATCAGAATATCTGGAGGGAAAAAATCTCTTCTAAAAGATGAAACCTTTAGTTCACGATCACCCTGTGTGATTAGGATTTTTATAGGGCAATCAAATTAATTTGTTACCGTACCTCTCTTATTACGTTGACTGATTTAATCTCCATAGAAAACATCATTGGACCAATCATTGTTCTTCTGAGCAACGGATTTGGGAAATAATTTCATTCATCAGAATGATAACACACCCTCATTTTAAAAATTAGATTGTGTGAAACACTGTGCTTCAGTGATGATCTTAAGTAGGTAAGTTATTAGAGTGTTTTTACCGAAGTTGAAACTTTTTGATAATATATTTCAGTTCGAATAAAGATTTCTGACAACGCAATTTTTTCAATGTTCTAATTTTTCACTTGTGAGGGTTGAAAGGGTTGAAAAGTTGAAAGCTGCATGAACAAAACTGTAATGGTCGACATTCATTCGGTAACAACTTCATCAGGTACCATAGTCTCAGAGTAAATGAGCGATGAAAATTTTCGAAATAACTAATTGAAGAAAAAAATTTCTCGAATATTCTGCTCGCCTTTCAAGAAGATACAAAGTCCTTGTCAAAAAAGTACCACATTTACCTCTTTCCCTACTCAAAAAAATTCAGAGGTTTGATAGGTATGGCACAGGGTTCAATAAAAATCCTTCAAAAATGCATAAAAATTTGGTAAAAGTGAAGGAAAAATTGACCTGTTTCAGGATTTTGTTCACAATAATCTTTCTTTTGAGAAAATGATACTTTTCATACTTTTGACGCGCACTGTATATATTAATATATGGAAGGTATTCGAAACTTCGTTTCAATCCTAGGATCTTGGAAATTAAACCTTCAACTCAGGATTTCCACGTCAGTCATCAAATTTAGAAGTGAAAGGGCATAATAAATTCATCTCCGCTTGCCAAACGAAAACGTCTTATGGGAAAATCAGGGCAGCATACTTGCCTGTGTAGAACACCGTGCGGTTTCTAACTAGCTATATCGGTATCAGTTTTCAAGATGTGCGAGGGGATGCTTTGGAGAAGGTAATAGAAACTTCCAAACTAACTTCCCGAAGACACCAACTAGCCGGGTAGTTCGACTAGGGTTTAAAATTGGGGAGACTTTAGTTGATACCAGGAGAATTCAATATTCACGAAGTTCCCAATAAAAATGATGTTTTTAAAGCGACCTGTAAGAGAGTTTGGGCCCAAGTTCATCCTTGGAAAGTAAGGATTAAAGTGGGTTTGTAGGAACTGCGTATAGATTACGTGCTGAGAATTTTGAGAACGTTTTTATTGTTTCCATATTTGACTGAAGGGACATTTTTATCAACTCCTAGGTATATGTATGAGTTGTTTTGAAGTACCTCACATATTTTGTGAGCCAATTAAATTGAAAAGTGACGTTTTCTCAATATGAACCAGCGCGTTCTGGTTTTGTATAATGCTGTTTATAGAGGAATTCAAGAAATCCATGAAGCTTCTGCGGAATTGTTCGTACTGTGGAAACGAATTTGATAATCTTGGGGGAACTATTCATTTCATTCAATTCATTTATGAATTCAATTTTCCAATTAAAGCTTGAAACCAACATGAAAATTTTATGTTTTGAAATTTGCGTTCCACAAAAACGTATGTGATGTATTTAAGGGAGCCATGATACATAATTCCTTATATTTTTGTTATCCAAAGTATCAGCTGGTGTTAAATGTTTGCTTCAATCACCTTGTGAAGGGTGCAGCAGGAAATTGCTGCTTCAGAAAATCAATTTAAGGAAATCTCAAGCCAATATCGATTTCGATATTTTTTGGTCCAGTGAATTATTTGAAGTTTATATTTAAACAATTTTGAAGAATTTATCTGGCAAATGGTATTCATTAGCGTTCATACACTGCGTTAATCGATATGTCGGACAACTTTGTCTAGTATTTGTTTGGTATGTTGGTGAATATCAAACCAATATTATTCACAGACGGGTGAATCAGGTTATTGTGCTGCAGTGCTGAAAATCCCAGAGCTGCCCATATACGTGTCTCTGTTTGGTGTGCACCGTCGCGAGTTTCGATTGTTGTCACAAATGTAAAAGAAAATGGACATTCTCAATGATTTCTGACCATTATGTCCAAATGATTCAAGAGTTCTCTTTTCCTGGGTTTTTCTGAAGTTTTTAGTTTTCCAGCCCATTCGCCTGATTTAGCCCCCTGCGATTTCTTATTGGGATATCTAAATGCACATGTTTATTATGAACATCCCGGGACTCTACTCACCTGCATAACAACATTCATTTATGTGATTTTGACATAAGTTTGTCACACGTTTTTTACCATTACTCCGAAATTGAATTCGATATTTAGGATGAGATGCCACTATTTAAATTTATGGGAGATTCTTATCCTTCAGTAGGGTCCTGTAGCGATCTTAGAAGAACAGAAGACTCGAAAAATCATCACGAACGCCAGACCTGGTTTGAAACACCTTCCTGGCCCAAGAACAAGAATTAATTATTTTTTGTCTGAATATTGAAGGTATTTATTCGAATAGTTTAAAGTTTTAATTTTGTAAAAACGACGAGGCAGGGTTTTTCTACTGAGGTTTTTCCCTATGCTCTGGTATCATATGCCAGAATAGTAAGGTACCCCGTTTTGCACCAACCTCAGCTAGGGACTTTTTGTTTCATGTATTGTATTTTGTTAGCTCTCAATTCGAAAGAAAGAATATATATATTCAACCTCTGACAACATACTCAACAAAATGCTGGACAGTGTCAAAATCGGTGAACTCGTATTGGCAATAATCTACGATTTATCATCTTTGAAACTGTCTGAACATAATCTTAAAATTTTGAGTTTAATGATGGAAAAAATATTGGTTCTAAATAAGTGTGAGATTTTGTTTAATTGAATTTTCAAATCCGCAATTTTTTCTGCCTCATGTATATCAACTTTTGTTGAATTTTCGAAGCAATCACTCTGAGTATTCCAACAACCTAACGAGCCGCTGTTTTCTACTGAAAATTTCTACCAGATTTAAACTCGTTATTGTTTTATTATCCAGAGAAGAGTTCGCCTAATCTATCCAACGTGTAATCTAGCCAGGTTGCAAGCTGAAATTCCTGTAAGAGGGCCTTCGGCAAGGCTTGTGGATGTTCTCCATTCTCCTTCCTGTCATGCTGCACTCAAGGGAAATTTTCTAGCGTACCGTGTGTTTAAATATTCTCAAACTAATTAATCTACATTATCGATCAAATTGTTGAGGTGATGGTAACGTGATTGATCATAAATAAATTGTATGATGGAATTCAACGAAGAGACTAGAACGTAGCGGAATTTCACCTCGAATTGGGATAATTGCTAACTTCTTAAGCTCTTTGCCGATTTTGAGATGATTCTGGTACGGATATACCTTGCTTATGTTATAAAACGAAATTCAGAATAAATATGCCTGTCGATTTCATAGTACTGAATGTCAATACTAAATCTCTATAACCAAGAGGGTTTAGGAAATCAGAAGAAATCAGGTTCTAAATTATGACTTTTTAGAACCAAAGATTCTCAATGCTGACTTATCATTTCCCGTAGGTAATTCACCCTAAATATCAAATAAAACTTCGGAATAATATTGAGAAAATTGTGTTAACTTAGGTAAAGTTAAAAAGATTGTTTCAAGACCTAAGGAGCAACAATAATTATTTCTGAATAATCACCTAGCAACTCGTTTATTTGAGCATCAATAAAAAAAATTTGTCAGCATGTGTTCTTATAGAGTTTTCGAATAATCCGTAAAATATCTTGTTACTCCACATTATTCAGTTAAAGACAATATAATATACAAGATGTGTGACATTGAGAAGATTTCCAAGTGAAGCTTCTGAAAGCTCATCTTGTCAACTCATACGAAATTTGTTATGATGTTTTTATGGATTCGGCAGCATCAATGATAAAACTTGCTGAATACAGGAGACAAATTGAATTTAAATATTTATGAATCTTCTGGATTGGACTGGCAAAAGGACGAGAATTTAATTTTCCCACGGAAGATATATGTCACTGCCATGTTTTTTGTCCGAGAGAGGCATAGAACAAGGGCTTTTCCATCAATCGAAAAAGTTCAGTCGCCTACTTTGATGTCAGAGGTAACAGATATTTTCGGTTAGTGCGTTCTATCATGTTGTGAGATTTATTCGTTGTATATTTTTGTTGAGTTTGATATTCTACTATGCACAGCATCGGTTCACAAAAAAACGTTATAGAAGTTTGATGAAATTAATTTGTTCGTTTGATTCTCTTGATTTGTTGAAAGTGCAACTGTATTATATTATCATTTGAATACTCAAAGGCTGTTTTGCAATATCGAATTACTCTTTAGAGGAGAATGATACTACATGAATTTTATTTGTTATGTTTTAAATGACTCGCATCATGAAATAGTCATTGGTAATTCAACGGATTTATATTTTCAACTTGAATTTGTTTTTGATTTTTGATGTGACATCAAAATATCCTGATTCTGGTGCAGGAAGTTCTACTACCACACCATTATTAGGCCTCTAGAAATTCTGGGAAGAGTTACAGATTAATATTTCAAATCTCTGTCACAGTGACTTGAAAAATTGTTTCACAATTTTCATATAGTCCGTTCACGATAGGTTGAGCCGTCGGTTGGCCATGGAAATTTGGCATATTCCACTGCGTATATTAAATTAAGGTTATGTTCTTGTCAGATTGATACGCAATATTGTCAATATTGCATAGAGTTGTCTGATAACTCGCAAGCTCGTCGAGCGAGGCCGGGTACATTCGGCAACGTTGACTTTATTTTACGTTATGACAGTAAATACTGCCAACTTCAGATAAATAAAGAAAGGCCTACTATGTGCTCAACCTTTCGTGAACGGACTATAGGTTTAGGTGGAAAAATATAATCTGTATTGATATTGCGCAATAAGTTCTCAAAAAACCACGCGACAGGTTTTTTCGATCTGTGAAAAATAATATCGAAGGAAATTCAATCGGAAAAACTCACCAGTATCGTGAAAATAATGCTGACAATCGTGATGCCAAAGATGGATGCCCAGTAAGGAATTCCAATAACAGTGTTGAGTGCCACACATGGGGTGAAAACTGTTACACCCTGATTGAGCAGCTGTCTCACGATATATGTGCCAGAAGCTAGACATCTCACAAGCCGTGATTTAAATCGCAAGTCCAAGTATTGATAGACAGACGTTATACCCAGGCTGAAGTATACAGGGACGAAAACGAAGCATACTATGGGGTAGGCTAGCACCATCCCGTAGAGGGTTTCCCACATTGTACAGCCCCTGTAGAAGAGCTCGGAAGGGTAACCTGAAAGTAAGAGGCATTGTTTTATTTTACATCCAAGCATGAAAAAAGTGTAACTTTTGGATCATTTGATTCAACCCAAATAAGAAATTTCTTCGGAATATAATTCAGCAAAAATAACCCAATGAGTTTGAAGATTTTCGTTTTGGAACGAACTGGCCAAAATTAAAATGGACTAGCGTCACCAAAGATATAAAACTTACAGTGTGCGGTAGAGGTACTTTCCGATTCGGAAAATGTAAAGAAAAACTTATAAAAATATCGATTTTTTTAATATTATCCATCATCAAGTACAACATTTGTAGTTTATGTTTAGACAGTTTCAGAGATGATATCTGGCAAATCGTGTCCATTGTCATTTGTCAATACACTGCCTTAATCGATTTCAGAAATGTCGGACAATTTTGTCAAGCATTTCGTTGAGTATGTATCGGAATATGGTTCTTCAAGTGGACCAAGTCCTGAAGCGACTGTTGTATACATATTATTTCAGTTAACCCCATAAAAAATAAAATCTGGCGATTGTGCTGGAACGCTGAAAACCCCAGAGTAACCCAGGAAGGAAAACCCTTGAATGATGTGCATATAATGGTAAAAAGTTACTGAAACTGTCCATTCGTTTGCATCGGAAAAATATGGGACAGCTTGCCAACTCGCGATGGTGCACACCAAACAGAGACGCGTTGTGATCATAGGGGTGAATTCCTTTGGGGTCTTAGTCCTTCAGCATAATCGTCTGATTTATCCACCTGCGATTTTTTTACGGGGTGATCGAAAATCATATTGTTTTAAAACGATCGTGACAGGGCTCACTGGATAAACAAAATTCGTTTGGCTATCACCAATATACCTGAAAATGCTGGACAAAATTTACCGATATTTTCGAGATAGATTAACGTAGTGTATTGACAATGATAGACACCTTTTTAAAGATATTATCTTTGAAACTGTCCACACTTGTTCTCCTGTTCCCTCATTTCTTTCAGGAAACATCTGAACCGTCATCTTTCATTTCCGGTTGTTTCGATATGATTGAGTTCGGGTACAAGTTCAAATGCTTATAATAATGTCATTTTGACATAAGTTTGTCACACGTTTTTTATCATTATTCCGAAATTAAATTCGATATTAGGATGAAATACCACTACTTTAGTCTATGGGAGAGGATTACCCTTCAGTAGGGTCCTGTAGCGGGATTTTAATTATAACTGAGCGGAACTGCCCCGGGACTTTGTCCTGTTGTGTTTCTGTGTTAATAAATAAATGAATATTAGCATCGTCTAGCATTTTCTAGTTAGCTCCACTTATCTCAAATACCCAATCAGTCAAGTGCAGATAGAATAGACGCTTTGTCAACCTTATCAGTGAAAATATAACTTGGACCCACTAAGAATGAATTCATTTATTTTCTTCATTCATTTTCTCCTGTTACAGTCAAAATTTATCTCTCAGTTCCTAAGACTCCCACACCGTATTTCCAACGAGCGAGACCACATTGAACGTTTAACAAACCCCCTTTCAGGATATTCAATATTTTCTTTTATGATCATAAAACGCGTCACTTCAAGAGAAACATTTTGAAAGGAACTCCTCGAGCTCAGTTTTTCAAGTTTGCTGTTTTCTCCCCAAACAGCCCAACTTCGTCAAGTTACCCCATTCTTTTTGTTGGGGGAGAATAATCACCCCCTATTAGTCTTTTCATGAAGTTCCTTCGGTATTCAGCAAGTTAACTGTCCAATTTAGTGGAGATTTTTCAATGACTGCGAAAGCAGATTAGGTCAGAAATAAATAAAATAAAGTTGCGCGAAACTCATTTCTGAAACATCAAGCAATTTCGGGGTTTCTTAGGAGATCCTGCTAATAAATTCCATTTGTTTTTTGCTTAAAATGGAAGTCGACCAACAGAGAAGTCAGTTGGTTAGTGGAGTGGTGAAAGCAATTCAATTGGGTGAGTAATTCAAGAGGAATTCTCACATAAGAATTTTATAGGGTGAGCCGTCTTCTTTGAATTTCATATTTGAATTTTAAAATCTCTTATTCTGAAAATGAGAGGAACAGACCAACTTATGCAGATAATGAGGCACCTATATAGGTATGTATTGAACAAAATACATACATAATATACCTAGGTGTCTCTTGATGATCAATACAGACAATTTCGGATGAGTTATAAAGTTCGAACAAATAGTTATTTTTGTATCTAGTGCGCGAAATGCGCCGAGTTAAAAAAAATAGTCGAGATCACCAAAGTATTTCGCGCATGAGATGCAAACAAAATTTTTCTACAAACGCTTAGCTTAATATGAAAAAAAATATTGAACTGGTTTGAACTGTTTTTCCAAATCAAGTAATTAGGTATTATAACTATGGGCAATATATTCTATGTTGAAAGCAGCACTCAATGTTAAAGAAAACGTGGATTTCAAGAAACTTACCAAGTTTAAATATAAAAATCCCATATAGTTTACATGCAGTGTGCGAAGTAAGTATTTCGCACACTACTTCGCGCACGATGTCATAGTAACGAAGGAAATGAAAAAAAGGGTCACTTCGCATATTCTTGCCAATGCGCGAACCTTGTCATTTTTTGACGTTTGTAGAAAAAGTATTTTAAATGTCATCAAAAACTCTATCTCTTTAAATTTGGTTTCTGATGACCACCCCTAATCAATTTATTCTCAGAAACTTTTTCAAACTGCATCCTTATATTTTTGTCTCTAAGCGATTTCCGAGTGAACAAAAAATGTTCGAAGAAATCATTTCACGTGAATTTAACTTTGAAAAATAAATAAATTGTAGCACATCCAACATTTTTGTGATTCATTTTCAGATATTTTTGTATTCCAAGATATTCAATACCGACATTGAAGAAATCTTCAACACAAAACAAAATCTTGAATCAAATTGGAATGAATTAAAGAAGTACGGTTTTTCAATTTTGGGCGAACCAAAATATTTATGGCATTTTCGATATAATCTTTATCCTGAAATGGGCCTCGTATTAAGTAGCTACTAACATTGAGTAGTTTCAGCGATTATCATCAATCGAGTAACATACCATTGCCCTGGAGATATTTCTAATTATATCCTTCATTTCAACTCATTTAGTGCGTAATTAATAATCGCTCGAAACAATGCCTTTGCTGATATCTCTAATTTGCTGTCTTCATATTATTTCATTTAGGAAATGCAGGGTATTTTATGATTTCACAATATTATGCTTGAGTTTAAATTATGATTGAAGTACAGGTAACGAATATATTCCTAAAATTTCCTTACTCACTACATGTTGGTATACATATCAATATTACATTCGCGGTTGACAAAATGAATAGATATGCATTATTTTGAATACATTACCCTACATTCTACATACAATTAACGATGTATGATTCTAACAATGCAAGCCATACTTCATGCGAATTCAAAAAATAGAACTTTAATTTTGCTTTCTTTCTTGATAAAATGAAAATGATGGAAATATTTTGTGGCGATTCATAACTTAGAATGTTTGTAAAGTACAATAATACGTATTTCAATATGGAGATATTTAGGTCGAACAAAAATGGCAAAAAATAATTAAATAATACAGAAAAGTTTTTGATTTTGTAGGAATTTCTAAATGAACTAAAATTATGTTAAATTCTTTGGATATTTATCGAAAAGAATTGTGTATTGTGAATGCATTCTGTAAAGAATATCTAGTTTGAGTAACGCTTAGAAATGTGTGATTCGTGAATTAAAAATCTCTGGACCGGAGCAATAAGGATAGAAATTCAATATAAATCATCGATCATCTGACTGTCAAACTGATAAATTTAATTGCATAATTTCAAGAAAAACATGACAGGAATTAATCTAGTATTTTATCATTGAATTGTGCGATTATCCGCGGGTTTCACAAAGCTTGATTGGCAATCAAATCGTTGATTTGGGAAAAGTTCGATGGTTCACGTCAAAAATGAACTGAAATTTGCACAGAAATAATGACACTTCATCAATCAACGTGATCGGGGTTTTTGTGAAACCCGGCTTATAACTAATAAAAGTCATCGTGTGACTATTGTCAAACATAATCAGGGTCCAAATTACAATAATAAAGAAATAATAACAGAAATAAAACTACCAAATTGTTGATCCTTAATTGTTCAATTATGAGGAGAAAAATGGTTCCTCTTTTTTTCATGACTTCGTGTATTCTAACCATTTCCTGTATGCTTTGGTATTTCCCATATCTCATTTAAGAGGATAATTATATAAAAAACGACATTTTTATATGGATGAAAGGATATAAACTTGACAAATTTAGTCAACATCATCAAGAGCCTTCAAATTTCCTGATGCTCCAGTAATTTTATATTTTGGAAGCAACTATTGGTATCCAACTAGCGGAAGTGCTAAATAATCAGGTGCTTCCTTATAAGTGAATGATGTTAATTATTGTTATTTTTTCGTTAGGTTAGGTACTCTCTCTTAAATGGTATGTCAATGTTTTTTCATCGGGACCCCTTATATATTGTTTCGGGATGTGTACTGAACATAATCCTCATTATTTATATTGGGTTTTATCGAAATTTTGATACGAACATCAGTTAACGTTTTCATGTAAATGCCGCTATCCATTATATTATAAGAAACATCAGGGATGGCTTTTTTTCAAGATAATATCCTATATAGTCCGTTTACGAAAGGTTAAGCAGTCGGTTGGCCATGGAAATTTGACATATTCCACTGTGTATATTAAAATTTTAGGTTATGTTCTTTATTTTCTTGTCAGATTGATATGCAATGTTGTCAATATTGCATAGAGTTCTCTGATAACTCGCAAGCTCGTCGGACGAGACCGGGTACATTCGGCAACGTTAACTTTATTCTACTTTATGACAGTAAATACTGCCAACTTCAGATGAATAAAGAAACGCCCACTATGTACTCAACCTTTCGTGAACGGACTATATATATTTTAAGGATGTATTTAAGCATGAGCATTATTATATTATCCTCCAATGCTATCCATCAACTTCAAACCCTTCGACTTAATACTTCTCGAAGTATCAATACTTGGGGTGACATTTAAGAGAAGTTTGGACAGAGGACGAATTTTCAACTATAAAAAATTGACTTACCTAAGAATGATCTAACGCCTAATGTCCCTCTCGCTATACTCAACATCATGGCAGCCATTGAAACTTACCCGCCGCAAACACATAGTCTGCCTTCGTTTTTTCCTTCGGACCGAAAAATCTTGAATAAACTGCTACGAAAGAACTGGCTATGACGAAGATAATGAAGACTAAATAGTCCCATATCATACTATTCGCTTCCTTCGACATTTTGTAGCTTGCTGATGGTCCGGTGCTGGTGAACTGAAAGAAATATGAAATATTATGGTTTGTTTATTGCTACTGACTATAGGATATGTTGATTAACTTTTTTGCTGAACTTTGTCGCGAAGGGATGCTGAAAAAAGAAATTCGAATTCACTTACACAGATACACAAAGTTATAATTTTTTCATCAATACGCTCAATTCAGATATTCGTGAGTAATATCACAAGGGCATCTAATTTTTCCGACAAAATCGAAAATACTAATAAATATTATTATAATGATATTATGTATAAACAATTAAACTAATATTTTTAAAAGAAGCATGAGTGCCGGTGGCAGCTACATGTACGAATGTTGTTCGTTAAAAAATAATCTATTTTTCACAGGAAGAATAAGATTCCCATTAGATGGTATTTGGCAAGACTCCTTCACTAGTGACTTATTATTCTGCGTACATTACGTATATGTCCGTTCACGAAAGTTTGAGCGCATAGTAGGCCTTTTGTTTATTTATCTGAAGTTGGCAGTATTTGCTGTCATAACGTTAAATGAAGTCAACGTTGCCTCGTACGAAGAGCTGGCTAGTTATCAGAGAACTCTATGCAATATTGATAACATTGCGTATCAATCTGACAAGAAAATAAATAACATAAACAAAAATTTGATATACACCGTTGAATATTCCAAATTTCCATGGCCAACCGACGGTTCAAACTTTCGTGATGGGACTATAGGTTTAATTTGACAACAGTTGTCAAGTTTTACCGCATATAAACTTGAAAAAAACTGCTGGCTGCTGCTGCCTTACAGTTTTTCCATAGGAACCATTTGTAATTCAAAATTGCGTATTTTTGATTGGTGGAAATTAAGACGTCAACCCTTTATTTTGTTCCCAGAAGGAAATATTTGGAATGATTTCATCGTCTTATTTCACCTCATTTTTCACCTATTTAGTTCAGATTTCGACGAAAAGATATAATCAAGACCAAAGGTAATTGTTTCATTCAACTGAAAAACTAAAATACGTGTTATAGACCCTATTTTGGTTGAAAATTAGATGAAGTGCCCGTGAACGCTTTCTCAATATATAATTGAAAATATGGCCTTCTGTCCCTGCTAGCATCATTGCAAAATATCGAAGACATTGACCAAAACTGAATAGCAAAACGTAACATTTTCAAGAGAAATTTCAACACAGTATAGTTTTTCTTGAGATCTCCAGACGCATTACATGTTCCAATATTGCCGCATCTTTTGCGAACACGCTGTAGAAAGTGGTCAAAAGTGGAATACCACTGAAATTTTCATGTTTGTCTGATGAAATACAAATAAAATTCTTCAATTGCTTTTTGAATCCAGTGGGGTTTCACGAGTTAAGTATCCGCACGAACGACCGCCCTGTAGATTCTCGTTAACATTTACGTCTCAACAATAATGAGGCGCCGGCACATATTAATTTCACTAATTCAGTTTACTCATTAATCCTCTAATCTCGTGTAGTATTATGATAAACAATGTGACTGACACTAGTATACATCTCCATATCAGTGTTAAAAATTGGCGATTATTCCAAAACACATTCTCTGCACGACATCCGAAATTATTAACATGTGCTGTATAAACGTGACTGATAAGCTCAGCTATACAAAATTGATTGACTGACAAATAGGAAGTTTAATGAACCAGGCTACAGAAATGACCAGGTGTTGACAAATTGAATTAGCCAGATTAACATAAATATAGTATCAATAAAACATGGAAATTTTTCGCGTCGATATAAAACGAGTAATGTTCAATAATGAAAGCCATTAATGATAGATGTAAAATATACTTAGCAATTTTGTTAATGACGCAGATTGGTTTCACAACTTTTTTTATCGATGTTATCTGCATAATTTCGGGGAATAAGGTGTGATAGATCCTGGACATACGAATTAAGTTTTTTTAAGCTTGTTCAGTGTTTAATCCTATGGAAATTTTTTTACTAGGAATAGAAACTGCAACTTTGTGATGATTCATTCAACTCCGAATCCATTATTTTTTGTTGCTTCATTATATTTTTCAGTTTGTCTAATTTTTTCGTTATTTTTGGATTCTAGATGACATCTGAGCGAAAATAACTACCTAAATTTTTTATGGAAATACAATATGAGATAATTTCGATATTTTAAATAAGTTATTATTATCTGATAATTTTATATTCATGGAATGATTATAATCCAACGGTTTGGAAATGAATATATTTCATAATTTCCGATAATAAATTCATCCACAATGAATATGTTGTGGTATCTGTATCCTTTTAATTTTTCAGTCAGAAAACTATCTTCTTCGAGCAATCAAAATAACGATTTTTGCCATAATTATGATTTTTTGGTGCGTGTTATGTTTTTTTGTGTATCTTTTGTAATATATTTCTGATATCCTTTTCTAGTTAAACAAAGAAAATAAGTATGATTCCGTGATTTATAAAGAAGTAAATAATGGACACATGAATAAAACTAATATAGGTATCCGCAAAAGTGAATCTTATTTGTATTAAAGTTGATCGAATGCTTCTTATTGAAATAAATATTTGTGAAGAATTCCTAGATTTATTAACGAAGCAAAACATATATGTATCTGCTTCAAAGTAGAAAATGAAGAATATACCTCTCATTTTCTACATGATGAAGGTGAACCTCCAACATATATATTTAAAATACCACTTACTGAAGAGCTACAATTGGAAACTACGATTAATTTTTTTCCAGAAAAGTTATACGATGGTAAAAAATTCAAAAGTTTCTAATTGAAAGTTTCTATAGCAACTCAAACAAATTATTTCAATGCTTAATGCAGCATAAACCAGCAAAAGCATTATTATGATATTTTGATTACTGGAATAAGGAGTAAATGCAAACATTTCAAAAAGAGTTTGTTCGCTTAAGAGACAAATATAAAATGTTGCTGATTCGTCTGGAGGAAAAGAACAGGCCTCATCAGAATTTACAAATAAGATGAATTATATAAAGATAAACCGAAAAATCCTTTCCTAATGGAATCAGGCGAGTATCGATATCACATTCAAACTCAGCACCATTTCAACAACTGACGAAGAATACTAAGATAAATCGAAAATACAAATAAAGTAACAAAATATAAATTTCTAATCGAAAAAAAAATTACCGATTGCCTATTTTCTATTAAGAACACTGCTACAGAAGCTGCAATTGACAAAGCTCACCTCTTTATTTCAGAACAATGTTTACTTCTTTATTCCCACTATGGAACTTGTTTAAAAATGTTTCAGACTGACAACAGGTCCTTCTGAACCTCGTTAATATTCTATACCGGAGGATCAACTGAATTGTTAATTCATCTGAAGAATTTAATATAAACAATCGGAAACACTGAGCAAATATGATAAAATGTATTTAAGCATAATAACATTCGTCTGATAAGCGACTGGGAGCACGCATATGACGTCAGAGAATCCCGTGAATTAGGAAAAGGAATCGACGTTAGTTTGACTTTGACGAATAGACAAGTGAGGCGAAGAGAAATTTAAACCAGTACTGGTTTTATAAGACAGAGACGATTGGCAGTGAATAACATGACAGGGGACGGATCCTTGCTAGCTTTTGGAGATGCTGAAGTTACTCAGATTATTTCTGATGTGTTCGAAACTCAATTCTGCACTCTGTTCTACGAAATGCTGTTATCTCTTCAAGGCGAGAGAAATGATGATCTTATAAAATAAAACTATTTGTGATATGAGTGTCAACTGATACCGGGAAAGGTTGTATGTTACTGATTATGATTCATTACTTTCTCGAAAATAAACCTTGCAAACGAGAATTTCTTCTTTAGTTCAAGAGCGTGTTTAGTTGTTCAATGATTGGAGATTGATCTCACAACATCCGTGAGCTCCAATATTATTCTTTGAATTACTGAGAGAAAAATATTTCCCTATTTGATATTTTTATATTTTCAGTTCAATTTGAGGAACATAAATATTCTTTGAATTGAGAGCTAACCATGTACAATAGATAAAACAAAAAAGTCCCTAGCTGAGGTTGGTGCAAAACGGAGTACCATACTATATTCAGGTGTATGATAACAGAGCACAGGGAAAAACCTTGGTAGAAAAATCCTGTCTCGCTGTTTTTACAGAATTGAAACTATTCGAATAAATACCTTCAAATTTTAGATACAAAATACTTAATTCATGCTCTTGGGCCAAAAGGGTGTTTTAAACCAGGTCTGGCATGCCAAGTGATGATTTTTCGAATCTCCTGTTCTTCTAAGACCACTACAAAACCTATTGAAGGGTAATCATCTTCCATAAATTTAAATAATGTTATTTCATCCTAAATATCGAACTCAATTTCGGAACAATGGTAAAAAACATGTGACAAACTAATATAAAAAAAATAAGGAATAAGCGAGACTGATTGTCTGTAAAGAACATTTCTGCTATTACAAAAGCCTATATGTACATGCCAGGTCATCAAAGTAATTCGGTAGGTTTTGAAAAACAGAAGCATAATATCACCCACTCCAACGATCCTCCTTGCTTCTCAGCTTGTGAATAGCTGCAGCATATATATTCTGAGCTCAGAAAAAAATTTGAAATCCTACATCTCAAGATCTTTTCAACTGCAAATCAAACCACTGTTATATTGATATACCGCAAGAAATATTTGATGATATTTTTTTCTTGAGGGATCGTTACTTTTCAATTTATAATTAAAAGTCGGAGCTGATACCTGATTTCAATTTATTGATGATGCATATATTCAGGAATTCCGTAAGTTTGTTTTTTAAGAGATACATTCAATTCACTCAACCACGTGATATGATTTCAGCATCAAATCTGAGTTCAGTAAACGCTAATAAATATTCATAAATGTCAATTCAGCCTTATTACGGTCCTGTATTCAATTCGGCCCAGACTACCTGTGTGAGATTAGCCACTATGAGTTGGATAGGTACCTGAAACTCTTCAAATCATGACTTATTTTACATCCTGGTACAGGTCCATCCTCCATCCCTTTTTACATTATTGTGTGTATGATTTCACATAGCTAAGACCCACAGTATCAAAGAGCTTAAGAAACCTGATCAACTGAAGAAAATCCTCATATCTTGCTTCAAACGAAGATCCTAGATTTATGTAAGATTGGGATCATGTTATACCAACTAGAAAACACCTAAACGAATGCCAATGAAAAGAAAAACTTTCATTACTGTTGTGAATAGAGAAGAAGTGTTGTGAAAAGAAAATAGTTTGA
Organism: Propylea japonica; assembly: GCA_013421045.1. Taxonomy (NCBI): domain Eukaryota; kingdom Metazoa; phylum Arthropoda; class Insecta; order Coleoptera; family Coccinellidae; genus Propylea; species Propylea japonica. The sequence goes on along the minus strand of CM024245.1, from coordinate 42,773,643 downwards.
TTATTAAGAGAATTTGAATTACTTCCATCGTAGGACTGAGTAAACAAATCAATTATATATGAAATGTAATTTACAGTATAAAACTACGGTCGATATGAGCTGAAAGCTAGTGAAGGGAATGTTCACATATTTTCTTTATGAAATCTTGTGCAAATGGAATGCTCACAACTAGAAGAGAGCACAACTGCTGCATTAAATTCTGAAAGCTTTCGCTGAATGTCCCGAAAAACAAGCACTGAAAAGTTCTCTTGTACCAAAATACGAGCGCACAAAAATTCAGCTGTCTGATACAGAATGAAGGAAAAGAGCAGAGCAAAATTATCATAATTCGCTAACAGAATATTCAAACAGCCGAGATATTCCATGTAAACGAGGAGTAATTTCCCTACTACTACATGATCCATTATTTTCGCTATAACCGGAAAACGAAATCAACCAGAAAATCATATTAACATTGTTGCGGCATATAAATTTTCTCCCGAGCCCTAGATATTTCCCTGGAAAATAGCAATTCCTTCATTACTTCCAAATCGATAACCAGAAAACTCGGAGGCAGTCTAATTTCATTAAAAATCCAACCACATAGGAAACCTCACACGGCGTTGTCGTTTGTCTGCAAGTTAGAATTTGATCTAATATTTTGCTCGCGTGCCATCGGCTCCAAATTTCATCGATATAACGTTTTCTGTTCCCGGACGATGAAATAGGAATTAGACGAGGAGGAATCGAGTAAAAACACGTGAGGAGTAATCTTATTTATGTTTGATGTTTATTGGAACACATGTTATCAATTGTGACATCACACGTCGCAGGCATGATACGATTGTTGATATTAAAATGGGACAGTTGATGCATTTAATGAAATGATAATATCATAGTATGAGGAGCTAAAAAAGGAGAACAACAACAAATGACAGTCCAGTCGTTTGTTGTAGTTCTCCTTTTTTCAATAACTTTGTATTGTATCTACACACAGTTACACAAAGTTATTGGTTTATTTGAAGTTACGGATATTCATATTCAAATGATAATTTTTCCCATTATGAATTCGATGGTTTTGTTCTGAAATTCATCTTTCATTAGAACTTTTCTTGGAAGCACCCCTGATTGGATACAGACTCCTGAATTTGGCACCTGAGAACCATTTTTTATTTTTTCTTGGAAACCAAAAGAAAAACACGAGTGAAATCAACTCTGATTGCAAGTGGTAGAAAAACTTTTTTCACAATAGACATAATAAATTCACAGTGATGGATCCATTCTTCACAAATAAGGACATTTGCAGTTTCTTCTTGAATTCATTCAGGCTCCATTGTCAAGGAGCTGTAAATAAACAGGTATGTTTCAAAAAAAAGTTGGGATGGAAGACTCAGCCCATTTTTTCACGAGGAATCACACCCTAAATTTTCTCGATACTATTCTTATATAGGCACACCACGTAGAATGTTGCCATTGTCAATAACCTATCAATACTATACTGATCGTTACTTTAACATAATCAGAAAAAAGTTCTTGCGTACTTTCCAATTTCGCTATTATTATTTTTTTCAATTCTTCAAAGATGAATATAATTTCATTGTTTTCAGTACCTGAATAAACACTATTGCAGCTTCAGTCAAAGGTGTTATGAATGCAGATTAACACGTGATATCAATTTAAAAATGGTGATGAGTCCTGTTGATCTTAAAATTGATATCAAAACTCAACATCAAATGAATTGGGTTCAGACTGTGGCTCGAATTAAAAAACTGTTAAATTGTCACATTACAACAGAACACAGCATATCAATTGTGACATTGTACAGATAATGCTGATCTTAAAATGGGTAACATACTCGCGGCGCACAGATTATTGTGAATGCCGATTCTTCATAATTAAAAAAATGTTATGTTTTCTTTTACTCTTCATCCTCTGTGAGATTATGTGTTTGTTTCAAAGCAGAAAGATAAGGGTTGTCTAAGGTCAATTACTATTATTTCACAATCTAGGAACTGATGAAATCGTAATTGATGATCTCATAGATGTTCATGTAAAATGTTTACCTCATTGGAAATGATCATCGCTTAATTTTTAATGAAACGTTTGGGACATCTAGATGATTCAACAGAAATAAGGGAACAGATTCGCGATCCTTTTTATTAACTTTACTGTTGAAGCCTCGAACCTCCCTGTGAAGTTTCCAGATTTCTAATCATTATTGTCAAAATTTATTGATTTTTACCGACAATCTCAAACATGAAAACTCGTATCCAACTTGAAATTCTTGAAGTAAATTTGAGGCTTGTGTCGGAAAGTTCGATTCGTATAAGCGCGAAATTAATCCAGAAGTTTTTAGTATATTCAAACCTGGTTCATCATATATTCCAATATCAACAAGCGCCAAAACCGCGAGTGATTTTCGATTGGTTCTGACAGAATAATTAAATAGACTCTATTGCATAAACATATTCAGTTTATTGGTTTCCCAATACAACCCAATTCAAATCAAATATTTCTTTCGTTATATTATGATTATGTATTTCTGATGATTGATGCGATATGTATACCATTACTTCATTTTGCAGAAATGCATGCAATAGCCAAATAGGCTAGGTAATTTAATATCATTGTAAGCTGGTTATTAATTGAAATGATATATTTGAGCTATTTCAATCACTTTTGAAGTGAAAATTTCCCAAATAATTTTCCTACTAATTTAAGATTTTACGTTAACATCTGCGTTTTATGAACGTGGTCCACCGAACAAAAATTAAAACTGATAATTTTCACGAATTTTTTTTTCATTTTGTTCCGAAATAGGAAGTTAGAGTGTCAACATTGTAGACCAGAGTTTTCAAATCCGAAAGCTTTGACTTCAGGTTTTCATTGCAGGTAGCAAATTTTTTGCGAGTAAAATGGTTTCCTGAAACATTATCTCATTAGTTTTACACATTTCTTGTGAAGTTTCCATTTCCAGTTATTTCCTGAATAAATCTTGAACAAACTAAAGAATTCAACCAACTCCCTACTTTTGTCCCAAATATTTAAATCCTATTGTTTCTATATATTCATAATCCTTGACAAAATAGAGCCTAATCGCACTGATAATATACATATTTACTTAACGTTTTCTGACCGAACTTATAGCATTACATCCATATCGAAGTAGGACCAGGGGTACCATTCGCTTAATACACTTGTACTACGTTGTACAATGACAAATTTCAATATTTGTTCATGAATACCATCAGAACGTGATAGGAAACTTTTTAATAAGAAAATCCTCCCACATTGTGTACGTGATTATGATAGATAGCCAATCCTTCCATATATTTGATTATTGTTGATCTTTATTGGATCAACGTAGTTAATGGAATCTGAGGCCATTGTTGTTTATGTCTTCAGTTTGTTCCGCAAATTGAGATTGTCTCTATTTGATATTTGCTCTGGATTTTGAGATTTTGCAATTTTCTGCATGGAGGGGACACATCCGAATCTTAGAGTGGGAAAATATGAGTATTAAAGTCATTTCCTAAATATCCTTAAATAATAGATATTTCAGAAGGAATCGACTTCTGTACAAGAACCACATTCGAATTATTATCATTGTATAATGTATATATAAAATGTTATTAAATATGAAACTGTTCAAGTTCCAATCGTTCTTTGCATATTTTTCTTCGGAATTTTGAGTTATCATTTTACACTTGTCTGTGGAATTTGAAATTACTCTCGCTCTCGCAGTATGAATTTTATTCGGTGTTATCTATATCTTTAGAGCATATAGCGGTTCGAAAATTTCTTTTTGGTTGTTGCATGCTGACTTTGTATCGAGTTGAGCAATAAACTGTTTTAAAAGTAATTTTTGAGCGCTCGTTCTCCTTTAACAAATGCTATATCGTTTTGCCCAAATGTCTGTAATTTTCGAATTTCGAGCCGAAAATAGACTCGAACGATAGGGTTGTACTCACTGATGACGAATTCGTGGTCAAATTCAATTATGTCCGTGATGAGTCCGACCGTTAGCACAATAACTTCAAAAGGGATTGTCCTAGAAACTTGAAATTTACAGGGTGAGTTCGGTTCCCAAATGGCGCTGTTAAGTTCGTTTACCAGCCAAATCGTAAAGGGTGTTACATTAAATATGGCCCCTTCGAAATTTTTGTTTCTCAATATCTCAGACAAAACTAAACAATCAAAATGAAATGTTGCGTCAATATGCAAGAAACTTATAATAAGCTTCATGAAAAATTGTGGCCATGGTGTAAACAGAACCATAGAAGTGAAAGAGAAAGAGAAGATTGGAATATTCAAAAGAAGAACTGTGTTTCCATAAAAAATATTCGATTCGAATGGAATTTATTTTATGGATAGAGATTGATACACTGAATGTTCATGCAGAATTTCGTTTCCATAATCATGACAGAACCATAGAAAATTCAATTGGAATATTGAAAAGAAGAATCTTTATATTTCCATAACAGGATATCAGATTCAGGTGAAATTTTCGTGTGAACGAGGACAGATGTATTGAATGTTCATGCATCATCACGATCTAGATGCGATTCCCTTGAAATTTTGTATGAAAATTCAGTATTGTAGTTTTCATCCTCAAAATGAATTTCACTTGCATCGGATATCTTTTCATGGAAATATGAAGTTTCTGTTTTCAATATTCCAATTGAAATTTCTATGGTTCTGTTCACACTATGGCCACAAAATTTTGGATGAGGCTTGTTATCAGCATCTTACATTTGGCCGTAACCTTTCGTTTTTGCTGAGGTATTGGAAACAAAATTTTTGAAGGGGTGTAGGTAACACCCTGTACGATTTGACTGGTTACCGAAACTAACCAAGCCATTTTGCAACCGAACTCACCCTGAAAATTTGAAGTCTCTAGGACAATGCCTTCGAAAGTTATTGTGCCAACGGACGGCCGGACGGCCCCACGGACAGAATTGAATTTGATTGCGAATTCGTAATCAGGAAGTCTAACCCTATCATTTGAGACCATTTTCAGCTCACAATTTGAAATTTCTTTGATCATTTCTGTTTCTAAGACTGGCACTGAAAACCTAAAAAGTTCAGAAAAGTGCAGAATCCTCTCAGATTATATTTCAAATGATATTAAATTAGTATGTTTTTGATAAATGATCCAACAGTTCACCTTTCGATATTTATAAGTAGAGGAAAACAAAACGTGGGCGCAATTAATTGACATTCAATTGCGATAATCTTTTGCACAAACACTGAGTCACTTTCTGTTCGTCATGTGACACTCATCTCTTAAGTCTATGCAAACATACCTGCTATTCAAGGTTTAACGCCTCTTTTCTCCATATTATTTATCAACAAACACAATCACTCGAAAACCAAAACGATGACGACATTTTAGACGTCAGGATAATAAAGGTATTCTATTATGTATTACGGTTGTACTCATTATAATGTGAAATTCTCTCCTTATCAAGTTGTTGGTTTCCTGTTGTCTACGAAACAACGCTCTAATATCCTTTCTAGATTAGCAAACAATTTGATTCGGTGCTATAAATCTTTGAATTTAGGTGAAATGATTGGTTTTTCTTTGAGAGTGGGTTGAAAAGGATATTTCAAGTGTTTTTCAGAAGGAATAATATTGAAAATAATGGAAACCCACATTATATGTTTTTTGTTTCGGTGTCAGGTTTACGACAATAAATTATTGAAATCGCAGAAATAAGCTAAAAAGTTCGAACGATCCGTAATTGGCTGTTGAGGGTGACGTACGCGTGAGCATTAATTTAATTGTACGTCATGATGACGCGGAGTTTGAACTTGACATATAGAAATCGCATTTTCAATATTTTTTTATTGATTACTTGGAACTTCCATTGATTCACTGAATGAGTATAAGTACAGCATTTTTAATGCAGACGCTTGAAAAAATAGTTTATTATGCAACGAGCGTATAATAATAGCCATTATACGCGAGTAGCATACTACACTTTATCCACGACTACTGAATATATTTCTTGAAGATTTTCACATTTGGTGACCGCGACAAGACCCTTCTATAACAAGCGTGGAAAAGGGTAAGTTGACACATGAGAAATTATTGGAGAACTGGTCATTATATATTTTATAATGAAAAAAGCTTTAATAGATATAATGAAAGTAGATTTGGTCCTCGATTGATAAGGTATCCCCATAATCAATTATTAGTTCGAGTACTTTAGAATACTGAAGAAATACCAATTCAGAGAATATTATATCGAAGCTAAATCTGACAGCAGTGGATTATAATCTCATTATTCTCTTGTTATTAATGGGTATTATTAAGGCCGAACACAGATACGTACAATGGACGGATTTTACAATAGTCGTGGATAAAACCCATATAACATACTGGACATGCTCATCGATTCTATGCCAAGTGACTTCAGTATGAGTATATTTTCTGGAAAAATATTCAACAAAACTTGTGAAGTAATGAACTGAGATAGACGAGAAAACTGAAATAAAGAAGGCCAAACAAAAAATCATGAAAATAGAGATGAAGATATCTTTTTGTGTGAATTTCTTATGTGCTAAGAAAAATGAAGGCTTCTCCCCAATTTTGGGAAGGTTATTTCGAGATATTTAAGTTTCTTCCCCCCTTGTCTTTGTCAGATCATCACCAATATGATCAGGATGATGCTATATGTATATTTCGATATTATATGACATTGAGTATCTTATGGAATGTTTGTTCTTTTCATGGTTACCATTGAACATTATTACTATATTATCGATGATGAGTAAAGAATTCGATGAAATGTGTTAATAATAATATGATCTTCGTTGGTTTGCATGTGATGTTTATGCCATTGAGAATTCATATATAGGTCAGTGATTTTCCTTGAATTGCAGAGTTCATCGTGGAATGCATGACTCCTATGTTATTGATTAGTAAGCATAAACAAATATCTGTTCATATATCCTTCCTGGTCATATTGAAAACAAACAGTTCAAATTAGAATATCCTGAGGGTTATTGGTTTCATACTATCGTATCATAAATTGAATTTTCATATTCAAATTATCCGAACTTACTTGACAGAGTTGGGTCAATTCAAGATTCGAATAAAAGAGTTGAATTCATGAATGAAGAGAATGGCAGCAATAGTTCTCAGGATATCGAAATTTCACAATATGAAAACTATGAATACTTCAAGTTTTTCTTTCCGGAATTTATCGTGTTTAGGGCATTATTACGGTCGGTCGACTATTCAAAATTTTCGTTTTGAATGTCTTTACTATTATGTTAGTTCAACATTTATTATTTTCCTTTTTTTCAGATGAACATTGTGATTGGAAGCTCACTAGTTCTGAATCCCTCAATAATAAATTATCGATCCTTCAACATATAAGTGAATTTTCGACAACGAATCCAAACTTTCCATTCGTAGTACTTTTCCATGATTAGAAATTAGAATGTCAAAGCAACTATTTGGAATTCTCTCCATCTCAAAATAGAATGTGATCGTCACTGATGAGCAAGCAACCGAAGATACGTCAAATAAAATTCTTGAGAATCACTTATACGTAAAACGAAGGGAATATTGATAGAACATTCACATTTGAATTTTATTCCGAATATATAATGTATGCTGTTTCTATTGAATTTTTATCGATCTGTAATTTATTCCAGTCTTTGAATCCGATTCCTGATAATTTCAAGGTCTGTTGTGCCATGTTCAGCGTATTATTCGTTATTTTCAAACAACATGTGTACTTTGCAAAGATCGAAATGAACGATGACTAATCTTCTTGTTATGAATGAATGATATTTGTAATTGGAGGGAGACAGTAGTAAGATGTGTTTTCAAATTTGCGTTGTTACGTAGGCATTTTATTAAGATGCGGAAACGATTATTGACCCCTGTCGAATGGTTCAAAAGAACAATTAATCCAGTCGAATTGTTCTTTTAGCAGGAAAGTTTTAGGGTAGTTTTGAAATCTTCCATTTTTATGTTTTTCGCGGTGCTGAATACGAATCTGCCAACAAAATTTCGTGACGGAACGTAGAAAAAAATATAAAAAAATATGCAAAATCTCATTCTTGGTCAGTTTTTGCTTATTACTCGATAACTATCAACTTTTCGTGAAAAACCTTTGCGTACGAAATGAAAGTACATAAAATTTCGATTTGGATTGAAAAGAACGAAACCAATCGAAATGAAATGTTACGGTCAAATGCAGGATCCTCATAAGAAGCCTCATTGAAATTTTGTGGTCATATTGTGAACAGAATCATAGAAAATTTAATCAAAATATTGAAAAAACGAAATTCCATATTTCCATGAAAAGATTTGAATTATTTTTTCGTGATGATAAACTGTATGTTCATGCAAAATTCCAAGAGGCTGTCCTCATTGAATCCATGGAATTTATTTTTTTTTCATTAATTGAGTTATAGAAAATATCTCATTTCTAACTATAGTTTGAGGCAGAACGGGTTGTCTCACAACAAGCTGTGGTAGAACAGTTTGTAGGAAATTTTATGTACTTTCATTTTGTATGGAAAGGTTTTTCACGATAAGTTGATAGTTTCCGAGTAATAAGCAAAAAACTGACTAAGAACGAGATTTTTCATCTTGATTGTATTTTTTTTCTATGTTCCGTCACGAAGTTTCGTTAGCAAACCTCAGATTCGGATTCAGCACCGCAAAAACTTGAAAAATGGAAGATATCAACACTACCCTAAAACTTTCCCGTTAGTGGTTCTTTCAAGCACATATATACTGTTATATGCTGATTTAAAGGATATTTCGCTAATTTTACGCCGAATACTGTTACGCATTTATATATTATATACCTACACTGTTCTTCAAACCAAGGCATAAGTAATTGAATCATAAAAATCATCGAATCAGAAGAAAATTGGCATAATTCATTCAAATTATGTATAATACCTACTCATGCAGAAAATACTAATTCTAAAACGAAATAATGAGTTCAGGAATATTGAATTCGTGGAAAGATTTCAATGGATTCTACACTTACAATCCAGGAATAATTACTTTTAATCGTTTATAATGACTTGCGAATGGAACATAGTATTGAGAAGAGTTCATTGATTCGAGCTTGAAAAAGGTTTTGGTATAATTGATAGATAAGTTAACGAGAAAATTAATTGAATATACCACCGTGTAAGGTCATAGTGAAAGTTTATTGCTGGAGCAAAATATTTTTTTATTTTTGAATTCGCATAAATTACAAAATTCTGGGTAACACCTTGTAGAGAAAAGAAATTCTAGGTATATCTTTTGCTGTTTAGGAAGGAAGAATGATTGGTCAAACTACTACTAAAATAATTCGATTGTTTTGAAATCAATTCTGCATTGCAAGTTTTAAATTCCAGAGTTATATTGTTGTCTATTGCTGATAATTGTGACTGGGAAAGTTCCATAACGTGAAAAGCATGCGTTGCAAAGATATGCAATTTTTTTTATTTCTCCATAAGGTATTATGCTTTCTAATGAATTGAATATCGATGAAGTTATAGTGTTATTTGCGGTGTGTCAAGTTTATTTATGATTTTGTCGAAATATTCCTATTGAAGGTAGCTATCTGTTCGGAAATCCTACGGGCGTTGCAAAAAATATGATAATAATAACAAAATATGAGGATTGACGTAATGTGAAGGTTAATTTTGAATTCGACTAATTCTTCTAGAATCGTCGTTGAAATAAATAATACTAAAATAAGAATAAGTTCATGATGATGAATAAACATGTGGAAATGATGGTGGTGTGAAATTTATGGGTAATCAACAGTATCTCATATTGTATCATCCGAAAAAAAAACAATTCATTAGATATTCGTGTTGAGATGAAATGATTATTGAACCGAAATAAAAGGTTTTCTTTGATATATCATTGGTAAAAGAAGCATTATATAATGCTCGAACTCACTTGTGCCATATTCATCTCAGGAACTGAATATCCGCAACTATGGAAATTTATATCCCACTATCGCATAGTTTGGGTTAAATTGACTAGGAGCCAATTTCCACTTTATTTCAATCATTCAATCATATCTGGGGGGAGTTCATTCAACTGGAATTCGAATGGAATGCAAAAATTCAGCAACTATTTCAATTCTTCAATCTTTCGCTGAGGTTCCTTCAACATTTTTTTAACTGCTGAAGGACAACGAATCTTTAGTCCTTTGGTATATTTCACATATAAAAAAATGTTAATTGGAAAGGAATAATTCAGTTACGAACTGAATGAACACTAAAGTGAAAAAATTTTACAAGATTTTGAAATAATAATCACATCACCAATTATTTCTCTACCATGAATCACTTTTTGATTTCTGGTCAGAGCTAAAGCTGAATTGTCAAAATCGTCAGAGATTTTCATTCTGTTATTAAATTAGCACAATTTGCCTTATCATTACCTATATTATGGTTATTCCATCTTCATTTTGCTACTATAATATCGGTATAGATATGGACTTGATTAATTTAAAACAAGGTATAATCATTAAATCAAGTGGGTTTAATATTAAAAAAGGTTCACAATAACAATTTTCTCTGAATGTAATTTTTTTGAATGATGTAAACTAAAGTATGAATGACAATAAAGTGTGATGAGTAGAGAAATAGTATGAGAATTAAGTAGAATTATGATCTGTTCTGGTCTTCCAATAACTTATATGTAGGTATATTCTTGAATAATGCTACAAGCTACAATATAACGAATTTTGCCATTTGCTGAATTTTTTATAGAACAAGAAAGCATTGCATCTTCCCATAAGATGTACTGCCGATATATTTCAGATATACTGTTTATATTCATGTGCTGATCAGATTCTACTTTCATTATAATAAACGGGTCACTTATTCTTCCAGGAAATGAAATCAATATAAATCAAACGAATGCTGAATCTGAAGACTTTGAAAAATCAAACAAAGACGAGAACGAGAACGAAATCAGACAGCTAAAGTGAGATACTGTGGTGAATAAAAAGTGCTTCGAGACAAGGAGACAGAAATCTGTCAATACTTTGATGAAATTCTGTCGACCTTTACGAATCAAAAGTATCTATAATCATCAGTACCTACGGAAAACAAAAACACCAAATATAAATACCTCTCAAAAATTTTCCTTTGAATGTAATTTTTTGAATGATGTGAACTGAAATATGAACGACAATAAAATGTGATGAATAGAGAAAATAGTATGAGAATTAAATAGAATAATGGTCAGTTCTGGCCTTCAAATAACTTATATATTTTCAAATCATGCAAGCTACAATTTAGCGAATTCTGACATTTGCAGAATTTTTATATAGACCAAGAAACTATAGCATCACTCCGATATATTTCATATTTAATGTTGATTTTCATGAGCCGATCGGATCATAGTTTCATTATAATGAAATAGTCGCACTTATCCATTTGGGAAATGAAATAAATATAGATCAAACAAATGCTGAATCTGATAGTTTTGAAAAATCGAACAAAGACAGAGACTGAAAAAGTGAGAACGAAATGAGACAGGTAAAGTGAGACACTGTGGTGGGTAAAAAGTGTTTTGAGACAATGAGACAGAAATCTGTCGACCATTACGAATCCAAAATTATTTTTAAACATCTTTATGAAAATAACGACAAATATAAATACCTCTCAAAAAATCCTGGCTCAATTTGCTGTTCTCGAAGTAATCAAATTAAAACAAAACACTGCATCAAGCACAAAGTAAACCAAATATCACCAATAAAATAAAATCGTTCTATTAACAACAACTTTCGGCCGATAACTACTACGCACAATTTTCAGGCAATGGGAACCTATAATCATATTCTATCCCACTAAAACAACCGGGATATGATTTCACGAATCAGCTGGTCTTTTGAACGGATTCCTGGCATCTTTTCAAGAACGTCGAACGAGTCAGACTCGAATTGACCTCTGGGACGAAACAAAAGCCTTTGTTCCTACATTCGTTAAATCCGGAAGAATAGGTTTTCTAGACTGAGACTTCATTATCAACTGATCTGTTGCATTGATTGCGAAAAGAAGAAACAATAAATTGCTCAGGACAGTAGGTAAGGACTCGCAGATAACAGCAACGTTGTCTATCCTGGGTCCTTCTTAAGGGATCGAATCGTTCCAGATAGAATTGCTTCAGAGGTTTTTGTTCGGACTTGGTCGTTGCGGTTTTTTCGTGAGTTCTAATTTTATGACCCAAGTTAATTCTCTTATTTTTTATTTGAAAAATAATTTAATTGTGTACCTTGTACCTATTTGATTGTGCTTCTATTTTCATTCATGAACAAAGTTAATTGCGATTCATTCATAGTATGTCAAATGACGCACTCAAATTGTACACCTCACGTGAAAATGGATGCAAATAACAACAGCTCGTTTCATACTGTTGTGACTTCATGAAGATTATTATTATTAGGTATAAGTTTTTCAATAACAGTTATTCCTAGACAGCAATCATAGAGAGTTGTTCAACCTTTCCGTAAAGGAAGTTTTTAATGACAATTATCTTGGGACATCTAAAGAATACTAATCTCTTTGAAAACAATTTTCCATTATACTTGCAGTATACTTCTTACTGAATGAATAATTGTAAAGCATGCAGAAAGCTGATTCAAAACATGAAAAGCTAATTCAAAACATAAAAAGAATTTTCAGTTACAAACGAGTGTACCTACTATTTGATATACCTGTTTTTTTACATTATTGTAACTAACCTTTCATATGTAATATAAATTGCCTCAGCATCCTCTGCTAGCCTTAAACTTTCGAATGCAAGATCTCATTCAATCACAATCTTTTTTGAATAAAACATTTCAAAATAATCCACGAACAAGCTTATAAAACAAGAGATCTCAATCGAATTTAGTTCATGAAAACATTGCTTAAAAAATTCAATGCATCAGAGAAAGAACATTTCCTGTTCAGTGAACAGACTCATATTCAAAAGATATACTTGCGATGTTCCTGACGAAATGAATAATGTGCGAATAATAATTTTGTCTTTCTTTCATCGTTGGGGATAGCCTTATTAGAACAGTGGAATTGAAAACCTAAAGTCGTGAATCGAGTGAGAGTGATGCTCCATTTGAAAAAGACACCAGTATTTTTGCAATTATTCTTTTATTTAATCAGAAACTTAGCTCATAGATATTTCGAATATACTTAGGTACCTATCACTACACGTCTAATTGGACGGCAATTTTTCCTCTCTGATGCAGTGAATATCGTTGGTTTTCCATGTGAATTTCCACACAGTTTTTGGAATAATTGATATAGAAAACTATTCCTCCAACCAACATGCAAAGCCATAAATGGTCCTTTTCATGAGTATATCCTATTTATTTTGATGCGTATTCAGTGAATAAAAAATAATAATGTAAACTGCCAGTGCAGAAGGCTGGTTCTTCAATAAATTAATTCGAAAACTCGTGGAGTAATTTAAATATGTACCATATTCACTAGTATCATAAGTAAAAATTGGAGCACTTATCAAATCCATTCTGAGTGTGGTGGATGCGCGAATGAAAACATCGTGAAATTAATGTTGGGATTGAGTGTGCATTTCGAAATATGTTCCGAATTGAAAGATAACGAAAAGTTCAAACCAGAACTAACTATGACTATATGTGACATATCAGATTAATCAATTTAGTTGTTCCCCAATCGAATTTCAGTGAAATAAAGCAAGTCAATTCTTCCTATGATAAATGGAAATGATATATGATAAAAATATTGGTTAATAGCTTTTGAAGGGCCCCAAAGAAGTCTAGGACCATCCTAGATTGGGGTGTCAAAATAGTTTTACTCAAAAAGACTAAGACAGGCGAAAATAACATTGAAACTAACAAGCAGCTGACCCAAGAAAAAACATAAATAAGAAGCCAAAATTAGACCACCTCTTCAGAAATGACGATAATGAATCAGCGAGTTTCTAAGTTCATAAGGAAGGATATCAGAAGATACAACAAGAAAAATATTGAAGGAACTTTAAAACCAAATGGGTGTTCGAAAGTACCTAATGTTTCAAAATTTGGAACAAAGGTGAAATGGAAAAGAAGAAATAACTTAAGTAAGAATCAAACAAGGTAACGTAGGTAATAAGAAAAGAGAGGAAGTACTTGTTCGTGGACAAGCTGCTGTTGGAGAATGAAATAATGGGAACATATTTGAAATCTGAAATACTATAGGCAATAAAAAGATTCAAGCCAAGAATCAGAAGGAATGCCAGATATGACGATGGAGGAGATTGTATTGGCTTCAAAGAAGACCAAGCATAATAAGGCCTCTAGTCAGAATTCCGTGGCCACAAACGCAATCAAAGATCGGGGGTAGATGATTTTTCTGTTCAAACTCTGCTTATATGGAAGTACAATTCAAAGAAGTGCCTGATCAATTCCGATATTAATTTTTCTCGATTCATCTTTCTAAGTTTTGAATTGGTTTTCAAATTCGTTGTCTTATCTCAGCATCACGACATATCTCCTTGTCGCCGCGAAAAACAATCAAGCTTGCGGAAAACCAAATTGATGTTGAACGTATTCCCCTCAGAATGACACCACACATCTTCTAAAAAGTAGAACGTCTAGGCGATTTTATATATGTTCCATCTCCCAGCCAGCTTGTAGCTCTTCTCCAATCCAAAGGCCTGAAAAATCTGATAAATGAAGGAGATTTGCAACGTCACGCCAATTTTTCATCCGAATGGACAGTAATTCGTTAAACTTGTTTTATCTTCGACAAAATCCCCAGATAGTTTTCCTTCTTTTAATCAGAGGACCCTCTCAACCTCCAAGTTTGCACTATGTCTGAACTTTCACCATTAATATGTTTTATCAAAAACATTCCTCCTATCGTTGCCTAGGGCTCTAAAAGACATTCTGTAGAATTCACAATTCAAACCCGCTGGCATCGTTTTTCTTCGGAAATGAGGAAAAACTGTCTTCGTTCTTTTCCAGTGATATATTGCAAAGTAAATGTTCATTTGTAGGTGTTCCATTTCGCGGTGAGCTCGCACTCTCATAGAAATTGGGTGGTTCTGTGAATTTATCACTGGATTTTTTCCAGCTCACGACACTCGAAAAGTTAGTTTAATTGGTCAATTTCGTGGCAACGGAGTTCATGACCGATTAAGCAATTTCGTGGAAATTCATCATTTTTAACGAACGGCAGGGAAAGTGTTCGTTTCTCGCATAATTCTCAGCGAAGAACTATCTTCCAGACAAGGAAAATGAGTTTTCATGCCATAGAATTAATTTCTATTCCTTTCGAGGGTGTTGGTTTCCGAGAAATATTAGAATATTATGCTCTTCAGTCGTTGTGAGTGAGGAAGAGAAATTTCCATTTGACAAACGGAAAAATGATGTGTTAATATTAAAGGGACGTTCTTGGAGCCTTGTAGTGTTTACGCCCCGCTTATTAGAAAGACCATTCCTTTCGGCATTTTTCAAATTATTCAAATAAAACCCTGGAATCAATTCTATTCTATCAAGTAGAAGAAGTATCACACGTTTCCTGCCCTGGAGAACTTCACTTACTAGTTCATCATTTTCCCTATTGATTTTTCACGTAAGGACTTTTGTTTCAACATAACTTAAGAACATCTTAATGTGCCCGTACTGAATTTTCGGCCAAAACTTTCAATTCTGTCTAGTGAGTATGGCGTTTTTAAAATCCCAGGCTCAGATGGCGAAAAGAATGGTTGTAGAATTTCATCTCGAATATTTCGTTCGACTTGAATGTGAACAAATATTCAGTCTAGATCTATATTTAGAAGAATTCTACAGGGAAATATGTAGTTAAACACTGCCTAGCAACAGCCCCAGGTTCAAGTGGTACTTGGAAGGGTCTGATCGACCTAAGTCGAACCATTAACACATTTTCAAACAGAGAATCATCTTTCAAATCAGTTCATTCAGAAGTTAAGGTTTCACTAACTCAAAGCTGTGAGTTCTAGTGATAATTGCGTTAGGTGTCAATTAAATAGCTTTTAAGTGGAAAGTGTTTAATTTCAATCACGCACCTAAACGTCATTATATTTTGTCTTCAACAGAATATAAACAAGTGTATTTTCGTGGTCCTACAACATAGGACAATTGCATATCTTCTATTTCTTCTATTTCTGATCGAAATAGTCCAGATATTTTTCATATTCGTCGAGCTAGGATAATTTTCATGGTACTTCGAGCGCCATAGTCGATATTTTTCAATGGTGGTTGTAATAAACTCAACAATTTCCCGAACTGCTTCACATCAGGGTGTTATGGAATTAGAGCACAAATACATGGTTTTGATTCACCCTGTATAGAATGCTATAAAAGTTTTTCGAAAACTTGTCTGAAGTTTGTTTTGATACCAAAGAATTTATCAACACATTAAAGTTAGAAAGTTCTTGGACAAAGAATTTCAACATATTTTAGAGGCCAGAGTTTTTTGCCAGTGAGTGCATTTCAGTTTAATTTCCTATCAGAACCAACAGATTTGGATGTCAATAGCCTCTACTTTTTCCTTTTCATTCTGAAGATCGTATTTTGAATATTCTACGCTGAAAGCAACAGTTATTCACAAGTCCTCACTTCGGGGATAGGTACCTACACTTAATCATTCTTCAAGCGTATAGGGCAAAGGTTGAATTTGAATATGTATATATACTACAATTCCCTCTACTCTGGATCACGAATTGGATCAACCTGAAATACCGATGTAATTTAGAGGGTACAGCGCTATTAATCTAACCTGACGAAAGTTATTTATTGTTGCTGTTGTGAGCTGTTCTTGTAGGTATAAATCCAGGATATGAGAATGGTGATGAGTAACAGCTAGATTCAATATCATATGTTTACAGGCTGTTTTCGAAAGCAATTGCTTTCTTACAAATGAGTAATAAGCTTAATGAATAATATTTACGCACAAAATATGGGAATGAGAGAGTGTGAGCCTCGCCTAATATTCTCATAATATAATAAATTTCGGAATTTTATGAAAACCTTCACGGTTTTTCGTTGCGGAATAAAATCATGTTATCCTTATGAGGGAATGCTACAAACCCAAAAATTTGAGAAAAAATTTAAGGAAAGCACTGAGCAGGTGCTTCTGAGCGCTCGTTCTTTGGTGGAGCAATGAGACAATAAGTGTTATATGGGATTTGAGATTCATACCAAATATATAAATGCAGAATTATAACAGAATCGGAATTATATTCTAGAAATTATTCAAAAAATGAAATATATAGAAATAAATACTTACAAAAATTAATTTCTATGGTTCTGATGATGCGATTCTTTTGAAATTTTGCATAAACATTCAGTATATCAGTTTGGATTCACAAAATAAATTTCATTTGAGTCGGTTGTTCTGTTATGGAAATATTAAAATTCTTCTTTTCAATATTTCAATTGAATTTTATATGGTTCAGTTAACACCATGGTCACAAAATTCTGCATGAACATTATGTGTATCAATCTTTATTTATAAAATGAATTACATCCATATCAGATCTTTTCTTTATGGAAATATGAGGTTCCTTCTTTTCAATATTCCAATTGAATTTTCTATGGTTCTGTTTACTTATGGCCACAAACTTTTGCATGAAGCTTATTATGACCATATTGCATATTTCCGATTTGGGCAAACGATAAGGTGCTCAAAAATAGAAAAAAAATTCAGATGTTAACGGGCTTTAAATTTCCCCTGTTGAAATGGTTCTATCGATATTTTCAGAGTTCCTTCAAAACCAAAATATCTGTGTTGAACTGTGTTCAGTTCACGTAAGAAGACATTTATTCATATTGAATGTTCAAATCCGGTGCAATTTGCTCCTATATTTAATTATAATTCATATAACACGCATACACTGAATTTAATACAAAAAGCAACCAGGTACGTTTTTTGGTTAACCACTACAATGTATATGGCAATTATGCTATATCTACAGAAGGAAATTTGAAAAATGTTGGTTGGCAGAACTTGTCCTTATCATAAATTTGTTCTAAAAAGTGAAAATATATATGAACAACAATTACCCAAAATGTTTGCACTATTTTTTGTAGCTTGAGCGAGAAGTATTTAAATGATGAACTGAAATTATTTTACTGTTTGGTCACAAATGGGAATTCTGCATTTCGGTGGATATTTAAGATCGAAGTTTCTTCAGTAAACTCTCAATCAAATCTTGAAGGTTCGTGTGATCTTGACCAAAAAAAGTACTTTTCAACCAAAACAACAAAATTATCAAGGATTTACAGCGTTTCATTCATTCATGAGTCATATTGATAACGAATATGATGATATTAGGTACCAGAAATAAGGTCACCATATCGTATTAAGTAATAGTTGTTAAACAATTCAGAAGGTTCACAGTTGACAGTTCTCTTATGGAAATTTGGAGTTCGTCTATATTGTTGTATGTTTATTTTACCAAGGATTATAAGTTCCACAGTTTCTCAACCGTATCCAAAATATTCATAATAATTAATATTTCCATAATGTTATATGTAGAAACCCATTCAGGATTATATGAACAGAATACGATTATAGTCGAATGGAAAAATATTGAATCCTTAATCACAGTCACTGGAACCGTTTTTCACGAATATTTTCACTCTCATAGAACATAATAGAAAGCAGCCAACAGAAGTGGTCTATAGAATCGAAAAAGTTGCTGATTTAATAAAATTCTTTCCTTTTATGTAGAAAAAAATTTTAATTTTAGTCTCTACTGAGAAACGCATTTTTTAATATATAGAAATTCAAATCATCATCTCTAAAAATTTCAGGAAAATATTTCACATCAATTTCATGAACCTGACTGCCAGGTTAAATACGAATGTACTAGAAGAAGATGAATGATGTTTAAAGAATGGCTCTTTTATGAAGCAAAATATTTTGAATAATATATGCCAAATTCTCCTTAAACAATTTGTAATTGTTATCCTTTCAATCAGCAGAACAACCTGTATTTGCGCCAGCGTCCTGAATACAGACAGTGAAAAAATTTCGTCACCAATGTTTACGAACATTCGTTTAACAACAACAATAGCAAGAAGTAACACACCTTATTCAATCTTATGGTTTTTTGCTCCTCCAAATAGATTTACCCCCACAGAAGAACATAGCATCACCTTTACAACACACAAGCAACAAATTTCTGATAGATGAATGAATGATTTCACCAAGAGTTCATTTAACTCTCAAGACAGTCAATGGAACAATCTAGAAAATCTGTAGGTCAAGTTTTAGGTTACAATCGAGTCGTTCTTCGCCGATTGACCGCTCACGAGCAGTTTGTGTCGACCGTGGAGCACTACTAAACACTCCCACCAAAGTCAATTGCTTTTAAAAGTGTGCATTCACAAGAATATTCTTCGGCATGTGGTATCCTGAAGAAGATTAGCAGCGGGATAGGAGTCTGTGTTCGTCTATGCATATAAAGGGTTTCTTATAATTCCAGACCATCTAGCTCTAGCAGAACTCAGCATAGATCACTGACGAAAAGTACTTCAAGCACACAGTCCAAAGACTACCCTCTTTGCGGTTTTGCTTTTATGGCTCAACTCAAGCATGTTACAATGTCCCTTGATTGTCTGTTCTTTGAGTTTTGATTTCAATCGAAAATTCAATTCAAAAATGATGGGGATAATTCATTTTCAACTACTTAGATGGTTGTTTGTTTATTTCAACATAAAAACGATACCACCTCGAAAAAACGCTTAAAATTTTGTCTAGTCATAAATTGAACTGAAAGTTCAATGAATAATAAATTTAGCTTGAGATACCTCAAAAATTTCCGCAGGATTATGGAGCGACAAATAAGCACATAAAAAATGTTAATCAGACTGTTATTTTAATTCTGAAGTTTCTTGTCAACATGAAAGAAGGTGAATATTCATTGAGAAAAATTCAAGTTTTGTTGGAATTAAATGTGTGTTATTTTGATATAGGAAAGTTCGTATCGAATGGATATAATTTTAAACGTCAACATATTGATAAATTATAGAAAAAAGGCTGTCGCAATAAATTTTTCTGACTACTACTGAACATTGCAAAAATAATCAGTTGTCCGTTGCTTTTACAATAAACTAGTACGTGTAGATAAATATCCGCATATCCGATAAACGGAAACAGCAAAAGGGTGGTATATGAAAAACAATAAATTTCATACTAACACCTGAGTATCAGAATTATGCCACAGAATTTTTCGTGTTGCATGACCAACGATTAGGTATAAAAATAATTTTATTCTGGAGTATTTGAAATACTGAAAAAAGTATGAGAAGGCATCAGAATTTTAATGAACAAAGCCCATAAAATGCTGTTTCAGGAACAATTCGATTCAATACTTTAGTTTGTTTAGTTTGTTCGTTTAGTCAATTCAATGGGATGTATATAAATTCATCCTTTTTTTGCATTCTGATCGATGTTAATTCAGATTTTTTTATTACCTATGATTAACTCAAATGAAAAATTGAGTTCAAATTGAAAAAAAACGAAGGAAATCTTAGAACGACACATAAAAAATTCACATTTTTTGTTGAATGTCATTCTGTGTATATCACTGTCTTGATACTCACATCTGGGGAAAAAAGTAGCTGAAAATATGACGAGCATATGGTCCTGCAGTTCCGACACGCGCCATTCAACTCTGAATATAAAATTTGAGAATATACCGGAGATGTTTCCACCTAGGCAGTATCGTAACTCTCAAGCTTATATGGGTGCCAAACAATTTTTAGGGATTATACGAACTGAAATGACAGTTTCTACATCGTCTCAGCATGATGACAGCCATGGAGAAGTGGGAAGTGTTGAGAATCATAATTAAAAAGCACAGTCCTTTTGCCGGAATGGCAGAGAGCTTCTACACGTGCGCTTTCCTTTAAAGAACCTAATGGAATAAGACATGAAAGGCCCTAAAATATTCTGAAAATTCTTATGATTTATAATTCAGCGCATGATTTGATAAACGTAGTGCGGAATTCATCTGCATTCATATAAAGTGCAGAAGTAGTTTGAAGTGATGGATAAGGTGACATTTTAGCATTTATCGGTGTTCATAAAAATGCAGATTTTGCAGAACACCTCGAGAATAGTTTTCCACCTGCATGTCGAACCCAGTCTGGGAATTTATGTCGACTGTTTTGAATATTTATAACGTAATACCTCTGAGAACTGGCTACTGAATTTCGCTAAATAATAATGGAACTATGATGTTCTACACTTCGGAATTCTAGAGAATTTGGATGAATAAGCTGAATGCATGAAGTGAACTTTTGAGTTTGTTGAAATGTTTTTGTTATCCAGGATTTATCTGTACTTCCAAGAATATAATTTTCAGTATGAGAGCTTACGATTTTATTTTTCGAAGAATTCTTCATCATACAAATTGCATCTTGTATTAAAATATTATTTACACTCACTTTAGAACTATTACCTTGCCTTACATTTTAATGTTTTCAAGGAATGCCTACTGAGTTGGGTAAAAGTATATGTTATCATGCGGCTTGTCGTACTCCATTTATTAAAAATAATGGTGAGTCATTTTTTCATCATAAAGAAGGTTGAAGACCTTTTAAATGAAAATAATATTTGGACTTGATTTACGCTATTATATACTTGTTTCTCTTGGGTGAAGTAGTATGAAATAATGCCTTTTGGTGCCTTTACTCGAGTAGGCCACTCAAAACATTGTTTAGATTAAGATTATACAGGGTGTTTCATTGGGAAAGGGAAATACTTCACAGGTGCATAGGTGGCACCAAGACGGTTCTAGAGATACCCCATTTATTGGGCTCACTGTCTTCATAGTCGAGATACAGGGTGTTTTATGAATTTTGCCCGTTTCTTCTGAGGCCGTACCAAACGAACCACCTGGTATATTTTCTTATATTTGGCAAATATGTTCCTAATTGAGAGTCCAAACATATCATGCAATAACCGCCTCGAAAATCCAGGTCCGGGTTAACAAAAAATTATGAATCGTTTGAATACTTGAAACAACACCCTGTACATCGGAATTTGAAAATCTGTTTTAATATTCGAAAACACCACTAAAAACTAAACTGAGACGTATCCTTCAAATTTTCGCGCAGAAAGTTTTTCTGCACAAATTTTCAAGGTAAAAGTGAAGTTTTTAGGAACTTGGATACCCGAAAGTGGTTTGAAGTGACTTTAACAATAAATTATCAACAATATTGAATCCATAATCATTTTAACATTACTCTGCATTTATTTTCACATTGGTTTTCTTTTTTATAGCTGTATACTTTAAAATCCAGGTCCGGGTTAACGAAAATTATAAATCGTTTGAATCCTCGAAACAACACCCTGTACATCGGAATTTTGAAAATCTGTTTTAAAATTCGAAAATACCACTAAAAACTGAACTGAGACGTACACTTCAAATTTTCGCGCAGATAGTTTCAATGCACAAATTTTCAACGTAAAAGTAAAGTTTTTTAGAACTTGGATACCTGAAAGTGATTTGAAGTGACTTTTAACAATGAATTATCGAAATATTGAAATCCATAATTATTAACGTTATGATGCAACTCACTTCTCAATAAATGAAAACTAATGTGGAAAGAATGAATTACAAAGTAATGTTGAAATAATTATGGATTCAATATTATTGATAATTCATTGTTAAAAGTCACTTCAAACCACTTTCCGGTATCTTAGTTCTTAAAAACTTCACTTTTACGTTGAAAATTTGTGCATTGAAACTATCTGCGCGAAAATTTGAAGTGTACGTCTCAGTTCAATTTTTAGTAGTGGTATTATCGAATTTTAAAACAGATTTTCAAAATTCCGATGTACAGGTGTTGTTTCGAGGATTCAAAACCATCATAATTTCGTTAACCCGGACCTGGATTTTCAAGTATACGGCTATAAAAAGGAAAACCAATGTGGAGATGAATTACAAAGTAATGTTGAAATAATGATGGATTCAATATTGTTGATAATTCATTGTTAAAGTCACTTCAAAACACTTTCGGGTATCCAAGTTCCTAAAACTTCACTTTTACCTTGAAAATTTGTGCAGTAAAACTTTCTGCGCGAAAATTTGAAGTATACGTCTCAGTTTAGTTTTTAGTGGTGTTTTCGAATATTAAAACAGATTTTCAATATTCCGATGTACAGGGTGGTGTTGTTCGAGGATTCAAACGATTCATAATTTTTGTTAACCCGGACCTGGATTTTCGAGGCGGTTATTGCATGATATGTTGGGCTCTCAATTAGGAACATATTTGCCAAATATGAAGAAAATATACCGGGTGGTTCGTTTGGTACGGCCTCAGGAAGAAACGGGCAAAATTCATAAAAACACCCTGTATCTCGGCTATGAAGACAGTGAGACCCAATAAATGGGGTATCTCTAGAACCGTCTTGATGCCACCTATGCACCTGTGAAGTATTTCCCTTTCCCAATGAAACACCCTGTATAGGTACTGATATCGTTTCAATTTCAGTTGGTTTTAGAATTTTGAAACAGCTAATCATTTCGAATCTATAAAATAGATGTCTATTTTGATGTTATTCTTATGTCCCGTTTCTTATTTCTAAAAGTCTTGATGTCACCCCTGTATAATACATATACAATATACAGGGGAGACATCAATACCTTTAGAAATAAAAAAACGGAAACATAAGAATAACATCAAAAAAGAGATATCACAAGATCACAAATCGCTGATCATGTATGTTCAAATAGCGGAGATCATATGATGAACTGGAACAACACAAAGATCCTCATGACGGAACCTGATAATTAAAAGAAGAAAATAAAGGAATCTACATGTATTTTGTTAGACGAAGTAAATAATTTGGCTAATTGTTCTGTTGAAATAGATCGTATTTGGATTCAACATCTCTATAGATTGAAAACTATCAATGTCAATCAGATTGCAAATGGAAAAAATACACAATTCTGAAGATTTTAAGAGTTTGTCTGAAGAAGGTGTCTGATATAGCCACCGCAACGTTACAATATCCTTTTAATTTGTTTCATTTTTCAGTTTTACTGTTATGCAACAATTTTTTTCAAGACCAATTTGTCCTGACAAATAAGTGCCAAGATTCTCGCAGGAGCATTTTACCTTAATCAAACATTTTTCAATTGTTTATGTTTCAGAGACTGGAGTGAAAACATATGAAGTTCCTAAGAAATAAAAAGGAGAAGTGTACATGTGAGTTACGAAAAAATCTCGTCTGTTAATCGTCTGTTGATATCAAGACAATCCAGGCTTCAACAATAAGATCAGGCTTGAAAAATGAACTGTTTGACAACTGATTCAATAAGAATAGATCGAAGTTATTCATGATTTTTTTTCTGTCAAAATGACAAAAATTTTCTGATCGTAAACAAAATTGATCTTCTGAAAGTTGCAAGTTTGAAGTGTTTTTATGAAGACGGCCAATGGTGGTCGAAACGTTGAATAAAGAAGAAAAGTAAATGATGGAAATAGTTCCAAAAATATTTGAATATCTAATTCCATTACTTAATCTTGAGTCAGAGGAATAAAATCGGGTGTGAAATTCAATTTCAAAATTCAACTTTACATATTATTAAGATATTTGAGTAAAATGCTTACGTTCTTAGCACTGCAGTCATTTCCATATCCGAAAAAGAAGTCGAATCCGTTTGTAAACACATATCTCGCGTAGGAGTTCACAATGAATAATTCCTTATCCGCTATTACCAAATAACACACGGTATTGCTACAATCATCGAACCGAACTGAACTGAATCAGCAAGGTAGGAGCTAAGTAAAACACAAACAAATTATGAGCTCCATAAAATAATGACCATTTCCTGATTTATGCCGTCGTAAAAAAAGAAACATGTTTTGTTATGGAATAGATTACTTTTATTTATTTTTGTGTCGCTGGTTTTGAATATATTTTGTCATGAACGGAAATTGGAGGATTATTGGATATCCCTTTTATTTCGTTTATAAATATTGTTCCGAAAATAATATATAAACGAAGCATCGACTTTCGAAATTGAATAAAATTTCTCTACATAATATGAAACTTTACCTATATTTAAGATGATGTAGGTATCAATATTATTCGAATTTTGTGTTCTTTTCGAAAAGCATTCTCTAGCCGCCGCAATATTCTTTCGGACCGAGCTATCTCGTGTTATTTTTTCGTATATGCGTTCATTATAATTCAATAGTATATTATGCAACGAGCGTATAATGATAGCTATTATTCACGAGATGAGCCGTAGGTGAGAGGCCTGAATCACAGCCATAATACTCGAGTAGCATATTGAATTTTATACACGACTACTGAATATATTTCTTGAAAATTTCAACATTTGGCTTCAGCGACAACATTCTGACAAGCATGAAAAAGGTCTAGTTGACACATGAGAAGTTTTTGGAGAACTTGTCAGTGTATATTTTGTGATAAAAAATGCTTTAATTGATATAATAAGAGTAGATTTGGCCCTCTCGCTTGACAAGGTATACCCATATTTGTTAGTTGGAGTATTTTAAAATACTGAACAAATACCAATTTGAAAAATATAATATTAAAACTGAATCTATGAAGCATTTGACATAAATAAAAACTCATTATTCACTTGTAATTAATGAGTATTATTATGGCCGAGCGAACAGACGTATAATGGGAGGATTGTTCAATAGTTGTAGATAAAAAAATCATTATTAATTCTCAATGAATAGGTTATAATCTACTGGTATAAAATAAAGCGAATTGTTGTTTCTATTTCTGTTCATTACACACATTCATATTTCAATTCAAGTCGAATGGAAATTTAACTAAATGTATATATCTCAATTTCTGTTAGGTATAGTTAACAGTTTTCTGTCTAAAATCTCCAGTCACTTCATTTTGCTCTTGAAAAATATAAATTTCCGAACAAACTTTCAGTATACGCGTTTCTCAGACGAACTAAAAACCTCACATCGCAACGCAAATATATATGCCTGAAAGCATTTTACTTTAAAAATTGATCCTCAAACCCTGTATAATTTTTTGTATTTTCAGTAGAGAACCCAGACAATTTTTTTCGGGTCAATTCACTTAATACAAATGACAAAACATATTATTTGTATTCTTAACTTAAAAACAACTCCCGAATACAAACAACCTTTCAGCTTTTATTTATTAATATCGTGTCCTGATTATGTTAGGATTAAACTCCTTTCACGTGATCAACAGAAATGTTTGAGAAGTTTCGGTGAATAACTAAATTGGTTTGAATATCCGGCTGTCTGCCAATTCAAGAAACCTTGTTTCATTATATATGACCACTTACATTTATTCTCGTTCTTGTAGAACCAAATATTCCCAATGATGAAATAGCCATATTTATCCATCTCCTAGAAATGGTACTGTCATGAACTTGAATACAAAATAAACAAATACTTTATTCGGCTGTCCGCCCAAATTGGATTCCTTGAATAATCCTGTCACAATGTTTGTAAAAATCAATCATCAGTAATTATCATAGTGTCGATTATGAATAATTCAAGAAATCACTTAGCAATTTGATGGACACATATTTCGGCATTATTAATGGTGTTTGTATGGCACATTACATCAATTCATTATGTTGATGTGTATCTTTGTCATGTGTGTGATAAATAATTTACCAGGAGTTGTTAATGTGTTTGTTCGACTTCGAGAATAAAATTTAGATGTTTTCGACTAACATGTGTGTATCATGCAGATCCGTATCAAATTCGAGAGGTTCTTAAATTGCTTTATAAGATATAAATAAATATTAAAGGAAAGCTCTGAGCAGATGGATTCGAACGCTTTTTCATTGGTGGAACAATATGGCTATTACTTCTCAGCACGATCGGAATCATTTCTGAACATAACTGAACATATCAAAATTCTATGGCTGATTTCACAATCCTTTTGAAAATTTGCATGATCATTTACCTCTTCAATTTATTATTCATTGGAATTTTTCTCGATATAACGGTAGACTTTCCTATGGCTGTGTTAACGCAACTCTTACAAATTTTTGCATACTGCTTCGAATTGGTATTGAATATTTTACTGCAAAATGCCAGTTTGATTGATGAATTGAAAAATTCTGAATTATTCGAAAAATAAAAAATTTTGAGAAACTTTATTCTATGTTGTTCTGGTTATGCGATACTTTTGAAATTCGTTGTGGAAATTCAAGAATTTTTTGGTGAATATCTAGTTTATCGCCGAGTTACCGATCTTCAAAATATTTGGCATATTGTTTCATTATAATGTTGTGATGTCACAGTTCCAATTTAAGCACCGGCAAATCGATATTTCCCGAGAAAATCAAAGAGAAATTGTATAAATTGTTCATATTTCAGGTTCCAAATATCTTAATAGGAGCCAGACCTTAGTTTTTTGTGAAAAATGAGTGTTCTTGGGCGATTCCCTTCTTATAAATCGGCACTGTTCCTATCTTAGCTAACCTAACCTAAACTAATAGGTTAGCTTGAGATAGGTTAGGATAGATTAGCTAGATAGGAACAGTGCCGAGTATTAATTTATAAAAGCAGGAATCATCCAAAAAACACCTATTTTTCACTAAAAAAGATCTGGCTCTAATTGAGGGAGGAGAGGTTCTTGAATTATGAACGATTTGTACATAGTTTTTTTTCGATTTTCTCCGGAAATATTGATTTTCTGGTGCTCAAATGGTAACTGTGGCATCACAACATCATAACGAAACAATATGCCAAATATTTTAAAATCGGTAGCTGGGCGGTAGGCAAAAAAACTAGATTTTATCATTTTTTTCTTCTAATATTCCTATTGATGAATTTCCAAGGTTCTACCAACACGGCATATTGAGGAACCAAAATGTGAATAGCCATATCATATGGAACACCTGTACGATTTTGCAGTTAATGAACTTAATCGCAGCATTTAGAAACCGAAGCTACACTGAGGATTTCAAAACTCTAGAAAAATCCTTCTCACGATCACGTTCGGCCACACGGCCAGGTTGAGATTTTGTATTCGTCTGTATTGACTTCCGTCAAGATTATATTTTCTGACTTTGCTTTTTTTTCGGCACATTCAAGGTCATTTACCTGCTCTATTTCGTGCTATACGTGTTATCACTGTAATCCTGATAACAAAATAGTTATTTTTGTATCTAGTGCGCGAATGCTATTTTTTTTAACTCGGCTGCACCTCGTTAAAAAAAACAGTTCTCGATCACCAAAGTATTTCGCGCATGAGATGCAAACAAAATTTTTTCTACAAACGCTTAGCTTAATATGAAAAAAAATATTGAACTGGTTTGAACTGTTTTTCCAAATCAAGTAATAGGTATTATAACTATGGGCAATATATTCTACATATGTTGAAAGCAACACTCATGTTAAAGAAAACGTGGATTTCAAGAAATTTACCAAGTTAAAATATAAAAATCCCATATAGTTTACATGCAGTGTGCGAAGTAAGTATTTCGCACACTACTTCGCGCACGGTGTCATAGTACCAAAGGAAAATGAAAAAAAGGGTCACTTCACATATTCTTGCCAATGCGCGAACCTTGTCATTTTTTGACGTTTGTAGAAAAATAACTATTTATTAATTCGTAGCTAAACCTAAAAAGATAGTACGCATAAAGCAACATCCAAGGAGAGGGTGTGCAAATTTTCAAGCTCATCAAATGTTATTAGGATATTTGAGCCCCGAGAACGAAAATAAGGATATTTCTAGGATTTCAGAGACTCAATTATATCTTATTGCACTAAATAAAGATAAATACCAGAATAATTGAGTCAATTCGAGAAAAATACAGACGTTTTTTCCTATGTGCAATTCAGACCAAAAACCACATATTTATATAGAATTAATTGACGAGCTCCCATCATTTTCAACATTTTAATTGGAGTGCCGAGCTATTAGTTCCGGTATTAAACAATTACCACAAACAATAAAATTGGCGAATCTATTTATTACCATTTTGGGAACACGTCAATCGCTTCCAATGTTTTTTTCCTTCAAACGTAGTTGGTAATTTAGATGGATTAAATCACTCTAGTTCATTCACATTGGCTTCGAAATGAGTCAATTCCGTCTTTATACTTATATTTTGCAATGCCTGTCTTCGGAGTTCACAACTTATACTTGCAGAATTTTTTTGTTTGAATGAACAGGGTGACCACAATTGGTAATCCCTGAACTATAAATTTTAACCCTATGAGATACAGAAAAATGAATAACGCCTCTACCGAATTGCTCTCCTCTGTCGCGGTATCGACTTATAATCCAATGTTGGGATTTTGGTAATTTAAACTTTGATTATTATCTCCTTTCTTGATTGTGCTGTGAAATGTAATAAAAACGTTTTAAAAACACTTGTCTTTATCCAGTGGCTCAATTTATTTTTTGCTGATGAATTTCTTTTCTGATTTATTTAATAAAAGAGTAGTTTTTTCTTATGGAAACAATATCTTATTTGTAGTTGAAAATATCACCCATTTTTTGTTGTTCCAAAAATATATAAGACGTCATATATCTTCTCAGATCAGTGGCGGTTCAAGGGAGAGAAAGGGTCGGCCGAAGCTCTCCCAAAATATTTTTGACCCTCCACCCCCTGAAAGCTGGCCTGGGCTAAAGGAAATTGTACATTTTCATTCACTACTAAATACCCTGCCTCCTTCACCGAAGTATAGCCGTAGAATAATGTATCTTTTATTTTTATTTGTTTATTTATTCTCTTTATTCCGTTTCTCCTTTACAAATGAGTACAAACATTCATGTATCTAGTTAAATATAACTATTCTGACTGAAAATATTAACCAGGAATCCATAGAAATTATACCTACATATAATCAAAAAATAAAAATTGAGAAAATATCAAAACGGTTTTGTGAAATCGGCTCAAATTATTCTGGATCTTATATTGATCTTACAAGAATCAAGACATTGACTGCCTGGTTGATCGAAATCGGGGCCAAAGTTGAAAAAAACCGTGTCTGTTTTCAAGAGTAAACATCATTCTCTCTATCGGCAATAAGAATATAGGAGAAAATATCAGAAATAACATGCAGTCACGATTTAATATCAAAATATAATAATATCAATAAAGATATACATATATTCTTTGAATTCAGAGCTAACAAAATAAAATACTCGAAACAAAAAAGTCCCTAGCTGAGGATGATGCCAAACAGGGTACCATACAAGTCTGAGTATGATTCCAGAGATCAGGGAAAAACCTCA
Source organism: Propylea japonica (assembly GCA_013421045.1). Lineage (NCBI taxonomy): Eukaryota > Metazoa > Arthropoda > Insecta > Coleoptera > Coccinellidae > Propylea > Propylea japonica. The sequence continues at coordinate 42,743,436 of CM024245.1, read as the reverse complement.
GTAGAAAAAAACACTGTCAGACACAAAATACTTAATTCTTGCTCTTTAGTCAGGAGGGTATTTTAAACCAGTTCTGGCCTTCCAAGTGTTGATTTCTGGAATCTTAAGTTCGTCTTAGATCGCTACAGGATCCTAGCGAAGGGTTATCACCTCCCATATGTTTAAACATCGGAATTTCATCCTAAATATAAAGATACCTGCTCGGTAGGTATTCAATTTTTAAATTATCAATATTCGCTTGTTTGATCAAATTCGCTTTGAAAATTTCCAAGTATTCAACCTTTGAATCATCAATTAATTATCTTTCGGAAATGATTCAACAAACGTGATTTTCACAATGAGTTGTCATGAATTTTCCAAACAATCAAAACTCTTTTGAAGGCAATAAGCAGAATTTCACAATCGAGAATACAATATCCAACATAATCATTTCCAGGAGTATAAAAAATTTCAACAGCAATATAATTCAGCTCATATTCCCTTTCCGTTGAAGATACAGCCACTCTTTTTTATTGCAATTTTGAAATGGAACACTCGGGCGACCACTTTCAGTTGAAAGCAATGTGAACCCGCCAATGGCGTATTGTAGGAATGACAAATATTGACACATAAATTAAAACATTCTTTTTATCGACTCGAACATGCAGAGGAGAGAAAAGCACATTTCCCTGGTCGTATATGCGTTATGTAGCTTTTCATTGAGTTGTTCCTCATTTGGATGGGAATACATATTCATGATTCAAGAGTATCATTCACTACTCCCTTACATTTGAATACAAAACCGTGTATTTGTATGGATTTAAATGAGGTTTTTCCAACATGTGGATAGGGAATGCTGTAGAATTTTGGATTTGGGAATATTTTATTATTCGAAAATCCTCTCATTAGAACAGATTTGCAGAGATACAAAAACATATGAAGCATAATCTACGTATATCCACAAATGGTTATCGTTTTTGAGCTCTCGTTTCTACTTAACGAGTGCTATATGTTTGGTCCAATCAAAGAGATAGGATAGTATAGAGTTGCCATTATTGAAATGAACGTGGTATCAAATGCGCCATATTACTACCACCTAACGTCAAATTTGACAATCTTTGAATTTCAGGAGGAATTGTGATTATTGCGCCCCTGTTTCTAGTCAAATTGTGATTTTTTTTTCTGCTTATAATATACAATGAAATGGTTATCGACACTGTAAGGCTTTTTTTTCGAAATAAAGAAGAGACATATAAAAATAATATCAGATGAAAACATATCACAGGTAAGGATGGGTACTGAACGATCCGAATTCGAAATTTTTGCTAGTCTGTCTTGGTAATTTGATATATACACAAAAGGGAAAACGTCTAAAAAACTCCTTCAAAATGTGGAACTCTGTTTATTTTTCTAGGTTCGACATGTTTCGGCATTCGCCATTCTCAAAAACCAACAGGATCTTAAAAATTACAATAAAAGTAATAACAGAAAAAACAGAAAAAACGTAAGTTGCCTGGAAAGCCAGATGTCAAATTTGCTTGTAGGAACGGAACTTACAAATTTGGTTCCACAGATCCATATGATAAAGTTTCAGGCTGTTTGAATTTCAGGACGGAAGTCAAGATGTTCAACCATCCTATGTTTTCACCAACACTTCAAAGAAAGGCAGACGTGACATGTCAATGTCAACCCACAAAAACAAACCACAGAGTAGTTAGTTCCTCTTCTTCATCCTACAGTATATCACAAAGTCATACAATTAAAAATTAGATTAAAAACAAAATTCAAAGTAAACTTACAGCACAAAACAAAACAAAAAACACAACATCCATATAGTTGTCTGTAAAAAAATGGTCAATCATTAGAGGTTAGAAGTTTGTAGGTGTCCTTAAAGTTATTTGTCAACATACTATTTAACGTGTTAAACCGCCTGTCCTTCATATGCTTAATATCTCCACCTCCTCTAAAATTCTTGTCTAGGACCGAATTCACAGTAGTGTAATATTTTTGTGTTATCATCGATGTTAAATCTATGATCTTCGTCCCTCAGGTGGCAACCAAAGATAGAACGCTTATTGTTAGGGTTTCTTAAGCATGCTAAATGTTCTCTAGTTCTTGTTCTCTGCGATCTATATATGGATCGCTGAGAGATCCTTGGAACAAATTTGTAAGTTCCGTTCCTACAAGCAAATTTAACATCTGGCTTTCCAGGCAACTTACGTTTTTTCTGTTTTTTCTGTTATTTACTTTTTATTGTAATTCTTTAGATCCTGTGGTTTTTGAGAATGGCGAATGCCGAAACATGTCAAACCTAGGAAAATAAACAGAGTTCCACATTTTTGAAGGAGTTTTTAGACGTTTTCCCTTTTGTGTACTTAACGATAACTCTTCCGTATGGGATTCTACGAAGTAATTTGATATATTTTTATATGTGTAGATTATTGTCTGAGGTAAAATCGTATTTGTGATATTCAATTGACCTTATTTGAACAGAATTCCTAAAGACCCAACACTTCGTATTTTTTGGGTGAAATTTTCAAACAGAAAAAACTGAACTTTCCGCCATATGGTCCCTGACTTAGCCCCACCCATCAGTGGTATACTATTTTTCCTTACTCAATTGTTTGTCATAGCGTCTCTTCTCTATTATATCTCGATGAACCCAATAGTCTGTATTTTCGAATTTGAACAGAAAATGGTCTCAAACGATCACGAATACTTGAGCAAATTCTGTCCGTGGGGCCGTCTAGCCGTGAACACGATAACTTTCGAAGGGAATGTCCTTAAAGACTTGAGATTTTCAGAGTGAGTTCAGTTACTGAATGCCGATGTTAGTTCGTTAACTAGCCAAATTCCATAGGGTGTAATTCAAAATTTTGTTCCTCAATATCTCTCACAAAATGAAACCAATCAGAATGGATATTGCGGCCACATGCAAGATGCTCATAATGAGCCTCATGCAAAATTTTGTGGCCCTAATGTTTACAGAACCGTAGAAAATGCAATTGGAATATTGAAAAGAAGAATTTTCATATTTCCATAACAGGATATCCGATTCGAGTGAAATTTATTTTGTTTATAAAGATTGATATACTGAATGTTCATGCAGAATTCCTACAAAATCTCATCATAAGAACAACAGAATTTAATTTCTCCTAATTATCGTTTCTTTTATATATTTTATGATCGAATAATTCCCATAAAATTAACAACAGTAAAACCTGAACCGAAATCAAACGATAAAAAAATCCTGTGATTTCGGACATATAAAGAGATCAACAGTTATGAGAGAACTCCAATTCAGAAATTTGCTATTGTTGAAATCAAACTCATTCTACCTCACAAAACAATAAGACAGAGTCATACCAACAGTCTCGACTATTGTTACATGAAATTCATCAACATAGACAATTCACTTTCCTATTCAGCAGCAAGTATTCAGACATAGATATTTGATTTTCCCTTATCCTCCATCACCCATATAACTTCCGAAAACTTGGCAAACGGGTAAATATTCAGAGGGTCCTCATACAAAGGACTCACGAAATCTGTTAGTCATCTCTTGGGCTCAGACAACACAGCCCACCAATCTCCAGTGGTTTCGACCCCAAGAAGAAATGTATCACGAGGCCCTTTCTGTCAATGATTTTATTTACACTGGAGATGATACACACAAGTACGCGGGTTTTATATCTACGAGAAATGCTGGCATATTCATTATATCATGGTGCCATTCACGCTGAAAAGAACAATGGGAAAGATACGGGAGATTTCCCCATATTTTTGCATGAAATGGGTTGATATCGTTATTATAATATATTTTCGTTGTTGTGTTAGGTTACCCCTTTGTATCGAGTATCTATAGTGTGATATAAATATTCGATTCAAGTGTTATACGCGTTTTTTATGCTTATGTATAATAAATTCAAGAATAGATAACTGAAATAAATTGTAAATCTTCTTTTATTCAGTGCACAAAGTTGAAATTATAACACGTTATTCCCTATATTTTAGATTGTATCAAATAATAATGAAAGGGAAAGTCAACTTCTTATAGATTCAGTTGACATAAGCAAAATTCAAGAAAGCCCAGAGCAGCTGCTTTCGAGCGCTCGTTCATTGGTGGAGCAATGTGGCTATTGCTTCAAAATTGAATGAGACTAGAGAATGACACTTTAGATAAAAATGCAAAATCTCAGAACGATCTGGAATTCATTCAAAAACTGAAATATGTAAAAACTTGACGATTAAAAACATTCTATCAGTCCACGGGTCAGCGCCTATTTTTCATGATGATTACTGACCATCTGAATATTTGTGAGTAGTTTCATTTTGACGAGTCGCCCAACTTTTTTCTCTACAAAAATTCTCGATAGTGAGGGCTAATACATACAATGAAGATTTCCTTTATGAATTGGTCACATTGTCCTACAATGTGCGTGGTACTTTTTTCCAGTCCGACGCTCGGAAATTGGTCAATTGTTTGTAATCATTTTTTTGTGGATTTTGTGGTACCATTCCTGAGGTAGGACTGTAAAAACTAACCACTCAACTTGTAGGACAATGTGACCTATTTATAAAGGACATATTTGCTAAACAACAGTGAAAAAATCGGCCAGTAAGTAATAATTTTTTTAGACCTAGTTGTTGGTATACCAGGGTTTTCCTTTTAAGTTGGCCTATTAGACGTTTTAGGAGAACTAGTGATTATTTCGTTCTGAAATTTTAGGTGCAGCCTTGAGGCTGAAGGAATTCTTCGCCTAAAATATTTTCAAGTTGACAGTGTTGCCACGTCTATCTCAAACGCATATCTACTTTCTTATTTCAAATGGAACTACCTATATTTTCATTTATGTATCGATTCATTACCAAATTTGCAGTATAACCACTTAAAAAAATTTCTCTGCTATGCGCTGTTGCCAAGTTATTCACAAATTCCTGGAAATTTTGACATTTGCATTGCCAGTTTGCAAATGGAATATCTCGATTATTTTTTATGCGAACGGAACCAAACTCAGCAGTCTCATAGTAAAGACTACATGCATTCAGGTGGTATATTCAGTATTTTGATATATCGTAAGTTTTTCTCAAAATTGAATATTTCGAGATTTTCAAATGGCAACCCCTTTTTATTTTACAGCATTCGATTCGAAATGAAAAATGAATGGCAGTCTCCTTTTACACTAATTATTTTTTTTTGATAGTTTTCGAATGAGATGAAAAATACTGAAATTTTTCAGTATTTATAGTTCATGATCTATGGTTCTGTTATGATGAAATGGTTCTATGATTATGGCGTGAATCTTTGAAGTAGATTCTATGGTTAAAATCATAAAAAGTATTCGATGATCATGGATGTCATAGAAAAAAAGTTTACCCATATTATTCGAACACGATTCGGGTTGTTCACAATTCACAGGAAATGCCAAAAATTTATTGAAAGGACCTGTAGGACTCTTTCACAATCGTTATTCACATTTAGCAAGAATGACTTGAAAGAAATTCCGAAAATTGTTTAGGCTTTCTGTTCACTAATTATTTATTTTGGGCAGTTTTCAAATGAGATGAAAAATACTGAAATTTTTCAGTATTTATAATCATTTTCAATGGACATATTAATGCTGTGTGATTATAAAGTGAATTATCGGAATGAATCCTAATCTTGAGGTTATGGACATAGGGCCCGAATTACAGAAAGCCTAAACAATTTTTGTAATTTCTTTCCGATCATTCGTGCTAAATGTGAATAACGATTGTTAAAGGTCCTACAGGTCCTTTCAATATTTTTTGGCATTTCCCGTGAATTGTGAAACAACCCGAATCGTGTTCGAATAATATGGGTAAACTTTTTTCTATGACATCCATGATCATCGAATACTTTTATGATTTTAACCATAGAATCTACTTTAAAGATCACGCCATAATCATAGAACCATTTCATCGTAAACAGAACCATAGATCATGAACTATAAATACTAAAAAATTTCAGTATTTTTCATCTCATTCGAAAACTATCCAAATAAATAATTAGTGTAAAAGGAGACTGCCATTCATTTTCATGTCGAATCGAATGCTGTAAAATAAATATGGGGTTGCCATTTGAAAATCTCGAAATATTTCAATTTTGAGCTTCACATTTTTGCAGCAATATTTTCGAAAAACCTTACGTTGTATCAAAATACTGAATATACCACCTGAATGCATGTAGTCTTTACTATGAGACTGCTAAGTTTGGTTCCGTTCGCATAAAAAATAATCGAGATATTCCATTTCCAAACTGGCAATGCAAATGTCAAAATTTCCAGGAATTTGTGAATAACTTGGCAACAGCGCATAGCAGAGAAAATGTTTAAGTGGGTTATACTGCAAATTTGGTAGTGAATCGATACATAAATGAAAATATAGGTAGTTCCATTTGAAATAAGAAAGTAGATATGCGTTTGAGATAGACGTGGCAACACTGTCGACTTGAAAATATTTTATGCGAAGAGTTCCTTCAGCCTCAAGGCTGCACCTAAAATTTCAGAACGAAATATTCACTAGTTCTCCTAAAACGTCTAATAGGCCAACTTAAAAGGAAATCCTGTATGTTGGGAATGGGGGACACTTTGATAGAATCATCATTTTTGTAGAATAATTATTGTTTCTATTTATAATAAAATTGTTTCAAGATTCAATTTATAAAGTAGCTGTTAGTAACAAAATTTGAATATTCACCCATTTAACCACTTTTGACGCCTCCATACTGTATTAGCCCTCACTATCGAGAATTTTCGTAAAGGAAAAAGTTGGGCTTCTCGTCAAATTGAAGCTACTCACAAATATTCAGATTGTTAGAAATCATTATGAGAAACAGGTGCTGGCCCATTGACTATATTCTATGTTTCTGATGATCCGATCCTCTTGAAATTCTGTATGGAAATTAGAATATCAAACTTCATGCACTCAATAAATTTCACTCGAATCGTATGTCTCGTTATGGAAATATAGAGTTTCTTTCAAATTCCAATTGATTTTTATATGGTGAAGATGAGTCGATCTTTATAAAATTTTGCATTGATCAGATAAAAACTTAGCTTGTCTGAATCCTGCATGAAATATTTCGTAGATTTTTCATAATGAACCAACAACGGGTAATTGAAGTCACAAATGATAAAACGTTGGACCCTCTTCAACCCCATAAATTAATTCAACGTAAAATAAATGGAAATACAAACAACACTTCCTGACCGTTATTTCAAACAAAAAAATTAAAGAAAACGTTAATCAATCCTGCTTAAATCAGCGAAAGAATTGTACAGTGCTGTTCTGAATAATTAATCAATGAAATTGATTGCTTCTTTGAGGGGCTCCTAGAGAATCATCGAACGGAAGGGCGACTTCACTTAATTAACTGGATTCTATTAGGCGACTAGATTGATTTGTGGCGTATCGAGTATTGATTAATAGGCATCTCGCGGTCTGATAATTTGGTGCTGCTGGAACTTCCAGGCCTTGTAGACTATCGTAACAATAAATTACTTGCGGACCTCCAGCAAGATATATTTACTTGAGAGGAAGATGCCTTGTTCAGTGTCAATGCAGTTGCCCAATTGGTGTATGGAATTAATTTGAGAGTCTTTATTTTGAACTAGACGGAATTGTTGGCAGTTTTGGGGCTCAGTGAAGATGTGAGGATATCTAACTTCAATTCTTTATGAATGTATCAAAATAATAGCAAGATTCAACTGAAGTTATGTCCATCTGTCGATTGATTGTGCTCGAGGAATAATGAAAATTCGAATACCAGCTTCAGTGGAATGAGGGTTCTTTCTTTGCAACGATTTGTTGTTGGCAGTTGATTCAATCAGAAAATTACAAAAAATGGGAACTGTATCTGTTATCTACTACTAAATACCTACAGAAAATCAACAGGAACCAAAATGGCGAATGCGCCGGGAAGAACTGCTCACTGTGCTCCATACAAATCAGTGTGTCTTGATATATAACTTGCAATAGATCGGTACGCAGGATTCAGATATCTGAAGGTTTTGTGGATCCAGTGTAGAAACCAAGCATGACGCTTCACTTTTTCGAGAAACTTTACGTTCCTAGGCATAATGTAGATCTAATGAGTTGAGGCACAATAATATTTATTGGAAGCAGTGCAAATGGTCACTCTGACAATCTATCACAAATTAATCAAATAAAAAATCTTCGCAAAAAATGATCATAGAACATATCATGCATTGCTTGATGAATCTTTCATATTGATCAAGAAATTATTATTTCAGTTTCAATCCATCCATAAATAATATCTCACCACAAAATCACAGTAGATGAAAGCCCGCCTCTCGCTTATCTGCCATATGTTCCCAGTTTCACTTCGAAATCTCACAATGAATAGCGAAACGGTTCTCAAATCTACTCCGGTGAGAAGCTGTAAAAAGTAACAGTACCATTAGGCAGAAAATGATCGACATTAGATGTCGAAAGAATTTCCTTGGAATAACCAAGCAACGCTGCATGAATTTTAATTGTTCGCTTCGTCGAACGAACTGAACGGAATCAACATTTCCATATAGAACGGCACAAAGTTATTATGTTTCCACTTTTTCAATAATTCATTATGAATTGCCGAAACCTTAGAAAACAGAAGTGTTTAACACCTTTCCACATTCTAAACTAATAACCCATTGTCAACATTCATGGAAACTACACAGCCCTTTTAAAATCATCTTTCCGGAAGAGTTTACATTTTTGTGCAAAACGTAACTCTCTAGATGTGACTAGAAAAGTCAGAAAAATTCTCATTTGTTGCAGTGCAGTCACTGTGACAATCAACCATAATCTAATCAAATAAAAAAACTTCGCAGAAAGTGTAATCATGGCCAAATCACTGTGATAAACAAATTGCATGAAATTTTCAGAAACTTCCATATTCATCAAGAAATTAATCTTTCAGTTTTAATCCATCCATAAAAGATATCTCACCACGAAATCGGAGCAGATGAAAGCCAGCCTCTCGCTTATCTGCAATATTTTCCCAGTTTCACTTTGGAATCTCGAAATGAATAGCGAAATGGTTCTCAAATCTACTCCGGCGAGAAGCTGTAAAAAGTAACAGTACCATTAGGCAGAAAATGATCGACAATAGATGTCGAAAGAATTTCCTTGGAATATCCAAGCAACGCTGCATGAATTTTAATTGTTCCCTTCGTCGAACGAACTGAACGGAATCAACATTTTCGTACAGAACGGCACACAGTTTGGGCAACTTTCGTAATTACGTTTCCACTTCTGAACCGAGAAAATTCGATGGAAACTTAATGAGGAATATAATAAATGAATATGGAAGTTGCGCGTCAGTGTTTGCCAATGTGTCACGCGTTGTTTATGGAAATTTCAAGAGCCAGCTGCTCAGGCAGACCCGAATATTCTAACCGCATTTGCATTAATAATAACTGCCACTTCATTTAATCTGAATGGCAAATAATATCACTCACATGCAGTGAGAATGCTCGGGCTATACTGGGAAATATGTTCTCTGGGGGTGATAAACGGGAATGGAAAAATGAATCTTGAATCTACAGAATGTTTTGCGGAAACGTCATTTCATTTTCGTTTCTATGATGGAATGGTTTATTCTCACTTGGGAATTTTGTCATCGGTTTTTCGTACGTAATACCATGACGGCATCCAATTTATTATAAAAAAAAATCGAAAACAGGTTGATGAGTAATATTTCAACGAGTGCTAGTGGCTACAAGAATCCGAGTCGAAGACGAGAATTTTTGCTACTGCAGGAATGTTTTGTAATAAAAAATATTACTCTCTCTTGTGTTTACTTGATTTTCTCACAGGAGAAATGAAATATCCAAATGGTTTTTGAAAATACCATTTCATGATTGACATTTTCTTCCGCATGCATTATATATAGGCAGTAATTTGACAACATCTTCCAAGTTTTGCCACGGGTAAACTCGAAAAAGGTGGTTTGCTCAATGTGTCTCAGTTTGGAAGGGCTTCGGTGCCATTTTGAGTTCCATTTAAGTATATACAGTGGAACCTCGATATAACAAATCGGAAGGGAACCAGTAAATATTCGTTATATCAAGTAATTTGTAAAACTGAGGTTTGTTATATTGAGGTGAGGTTGGTCCAAAATTTGATATACCGAGGTTTCATTCACCTCGACATTACGTACTCATCTTGTTAAAGCGAACTAATTTTGCTCATATAAATGAAAACTCATTTATATCAAACTACTACTTTAATTTATGTTTTCTTTTTCAAAACAATAAAGTGAGTAGGTAGGTTTTTTTCTTTTCAAAAATTCGCAGAACAAAATAAAAAGAGGTGAAAAATCAACAAATTGGTATAAAAGCCTAAATCTAATTTTATTCATCTTGATTGGAAAAAAAAGTCATAAATTGTAGTTTGTTTCCCACGGTTTCAATCTTCTGATGTTTGAAGGCAAACCAATTTCGTCGGAAAACTTATCTTTAGATTTCAAAATTGTAGCCAATGAACTTGCGGGAATCCCGAACTTATTAGCTATGTCTAATTTTTTGTAGAAGGATTTTTGTCAACATAATTAATGATGCTTCTCTTTTTTGCGACAGATAAGGAACGCCTTTTACGTTTCTGAGCCATTGCAAAAAAGTGAGGAGCAACACTGATTACTTTCCATCAACTAACTTCCTATTTTGCGTGATACGCGTCGAAACTCGAAACCTGTCGCGGCTGAATCACATACCTGGTTATTGGTGAAAACGTTATATAGAGGTTTTGAATTGACGAAATTCGTTAAGTAGAGGTATTCACACTCTTTTTGGTAGTTGAAAATTCGTTATAAAGAGGTTGTTCGTGAAAAGTTTTCGTAATGTAGAGGTATGTTTTACATTGACTCTTATGGACGATTCAAGGGGATTATGAAAAATTCGTTAAATCGAGGAAGTCGTTATATTGAGGTTCGTTATATTAAGGTTGCACTGTAAAAAGGTCCATCTTGCAGAAACTTGCCGGTCGTAATTGATGATGCTACTCTTTTTCTTTAACCTTTTATGTCTTTGAAACAGGATTAATTAGAAAATTTTCAATTAAGATGAAATGTTCCTGCGAAAATCTTTGAACTAGTTTGTCAGCAGCTAATTGGTATTGAATAAATTGTTGCCTAACAGTAAAACTGAAAAGAAAATAAATGAGAAGGATAATGTAACGTTTCGGTGTCTATATCAGACACCTTCTTCAGCCAAACTTGTGAAATCTCAATAGAAACCGAAACGTTACATTATCCTTTTTATTTATATTTTGTTAGTTTCACTGCTAGGCAACAATTTGTTCAATACCAATTTACTTCTGACAAATTATAGCGAAGATTTCCGCAGGAGCATTTCATCTTGATTGAAAATTTTCTAATTATTTCTGTTTCAATGACTGGAAGTGAAAACCTTAAAAGTTTCTTAGAAATGCAGATTCCTTCCAGATTGCTTTGCCGGATTTTTTAGCTTCATTCGCTTTTCGATCTGCATTTTCATTTCCATTTTTCCAAATGTGATAAAATCTTGAAGAATCTACATAGTTTTAACACACTATAATTATTTCAGCTTTCATTTTACTCATTCTCTTTTACATGCTATTGCTTAGGTACAGTTTTCAGTCAAATCAAAAAAATAAAATACATAAAAAGGAACTTCTGATAAAGCGAAATTCATTCAGAAGTTCAAGAAAATGAAAATATAAAAGCTACAGCCCTTTACTTCAATAACATTTCCCGCGATGAAATCTAATTTTCCACCCGTCTCAATCGATCAACCAACTTCAACTCGAGTAACGAAGTGTGCCATTCTTTGTGAATTGCTAGTTTTTCCAAGAATAGTTTCCTGGAAGGCAACTATAGCTGATAAAAACTGGATAACATTTCGACTCCACTGCGAATAATTCAGTGCAAATCGAACGGTACGTTCAATGGAAATGCATTGATTCGATAGTTTTGTTGTTCGCTCTTATCTGGAGCCAAGTCTTGATGGAATCGGTTACTGGAGACGGTTTACAAAGTAGCCGTTTGGGAAAGCTGCAGAAAAAAGCCACTAACTTTTTTTCCTGGTAATTCAGGAAACTATGTTAATTTATTCTGGAGAGATATGTTCTGCTGAATATGAGAGGTTATGCCTCAATTCACACTCTTTGGTGGAAAATTGAATATTTATCTGTATTAACCAATAGAAATCCAATGCGTGCTTTCAGCACCAACAAGGTATCGATTTCTTTACTTTAGTCTTGCTTATATATCTAGCAAATATTAGACATTTCAAATTCCCTGAATATATCCCAACTCAAACAATTTATATATCCTACAAACAGTTCTCTGTGAATTACGAGTATAGATTCATGACACGTGCAGTCCGCAAACTCATTAAAATGGGGCAAATACAATACTAAACACCTGAGTATTCTAGTAAAGTTCTGTTCGTTAGCCTAACTGAACGTTTATTAAAACGACAATACTGAAATAGGGATTCTAGATTCGATTTGTATCCTTTCCTGTGGCATCAATTCAGTTTGAGTTTGGGGATATTCAATTGATTTAGGTATTTGTGATTTGCATTTTTTCTGTGTGTATTCGCATAGGTATATTGAATGATTGAATAAATTAAGGTGAAATATCCCTCCCGTCCTCTATTCTATTTTGAACCGATGAAGTAAATCGGAATTTTTTCACAAAAATTGTTCGAAACGATCAATATTTGTTTGATATACACCGGATCTACCATGGAGTTATAATGAAGGAATACCTAGATGCATCATTATTTCGGTATTATTTCCATATTTTGAGCTGAATACCGCTAAATCTATGAAAGACGTTCACCCAGTATTATTAGTCTGTAGTCAGCTCCTTGAGCATCTGATACAATATACAACATAAAATATTGAATATACCACATTTATTTAAACAACATCCACATCAGTATCAACATCAACATCAAAATCAAAATCAACATCAACGTCAACATCAATATCAACATTGAAATCAATACGTCAACAACATCAACATCAACAACATTAATAACAACATCAATAACATCAACATCTGGAAATCTGGCAATATGGAAATATAGAAAACTGCTCACAGAGCCAGACAGAACAGTTCATTTTCGAATATCGAGGGTATTTCTGGTAAAAGCACGATACACTTACACCGGTATGCCGACGCGCATCAAGATGTGACGTCACTGCGGACCATTTACATTGCATTTGCGGGATGGAAGTGTTAGAACTCCAGATAATGATTGGAATTATGCAATTAATCGCAAGTTTTATTGAAAATGCGATATGCGATTAACTAACAGTTTCAAATGAAATTTCTCGATGTCTTCGTTTGTTGATTCTAAAATATATCAATGAAATTTTATAAATATGGATGTAAGTGAAAAGTATTTATTTGTTTATAAAGAATAAATTATTGAAGGTTCATTAAAAATTTGAATAAATGAAAATATTTTTATAATTTTTAGGGAAATTTCTATGAATTTCACTTATAATTCGTGAATTTGAAAAGTTTTTTGTCCACTTTTTTCTTCATATTCTGAAAAATGATCTTCTTATTTAGATCCCTGTCTTAAGTTGGTACGGGTTGTGCTCAAGAAAAGCATCGAATGGATTCTGAATATCATTTTTCAGTTTTGCAACCGTGTCATCTTCTAACACTTTGAAAATATTTTTTCCTCAGATAATGAAGTACTGACGGGATACTTCCGACTTCGGAAAGCAAAAGTACCTTATTTCGGTTCCCTTTTAACTCTTCTGTAATTCTTACAGCCAAAAACTGCTCAAGTAGGCATGAATGCAGGTATTATAACAATAAGAATATAACTCCACTTTATCTCTGCTCCTCAATGACGTAGATGAGCGCGCCGGACGAATTTAGACTCCGAATCAAGCATATCGGTGTGAGTGTATCGTGGGTAAAAGTAAATAAATATATGATTGTACTTTGAGGCACAAAGGTAATTTTTAATACTCATTAGTTTCTCTTGGTTTCTTTCAGTTCTCTTATTTCATCTGATGTGAGGACAAATCAAATCATATGTCAATGCGAAAAGTTTTTTCATTGAAAAAAAGCCTTCAATATAATTATTTTCGTTTATTCTTCGAATGAATTCAATCATACGAGCACTACACTTACTTGAACCAACCCTGAAAATTTCGACTTTTAGAGTTGTAGGCAAATTTCGGATGACGCGACTTCAAATCTTGAAATTTTCAAGATAGTTTCAAATATATCATCTATGAATAGGAAGTATTATCTCAGAAAAGCTAGTACGCGTAATTGAAAAATCGTGGTCGAACAAAATCGGGCCACGACTAATCGGAATCCAAGTTTTATGCCGAAAGTTCGATATTCCGCAATAAAATCGAACCGCAGAGCAAAGCTACGCCTGCTGCAGTTCGGAGGATATTACCGAATATTCAGGATTTCAGTCGACCTCAATTCCAGTAATGATAGATTCCCGAACATAAGTCGCCCGGACTTGACGTCCTGACCCCAGAATGGTCGGACATGTTCCAGAGCCTCGTGAAAACGGGAGGTCGAACGATGTGCCAAAAACCTGGGATCCATCCATCAAAGTTTCCTTGAGGGACGGATCCTACGACATTACATGTGTTATATCCTGAACTATTCGCAAGTGCGTTGTTATTGAACAGGTGGAATTCGGGGATAAGATGTAGTCGGCTTTCTTCTCGATTTGTAGGATATTGAACTTTTTCAATTACTTTGGCATCTACATGTTGCTGAATTTTGGGCTTTAAGTAGTATTGAACAATAAAGTTGAGTTCACTGATAACTGTTCGTAAGTGCGTTGTTATTGAACAGGTTGAATTTGGGGATAAGAAATCATTATTTAATTGAACAGTTTTCAAATTCTTCGGCATCTGAATGTTGCGGAATATAGGGCTGGTAATGGTCTTGAACTATTCAGTTGGATAGACAGACTACTACAACTATTCGCAAGTGGGTTGTTATTGAACAGGTTGAATTCGGGGATAAGAAATCGTTAGTTAACATTCCTTCTCGATTTTTAGGATATTGAACAGTTTCAAATTCCATGACATCTGCATGTTGCTAAATTTTGATGTGATAGTGGTATTGAACAATTCAGTTGTATCCACTGATAACTATTCGCAAGTGCGTTATTATTGAATTGGTTGAATTCAGGGATAAGAAATCGTTACTTAACATTTCTTCTCGATTTGTAAAATATTGAACAATTTCAAATTTTTTGGCATGTGTACGTTGCTTGATTTTGGGCTGATAGTGGTATTGAACAATTCAGTTGGATAACTGTTCTCAAGTGCTTTGTTATTGAACTGGTTGAATTCGGGGATAAGGAATCGTTAGTTAACATTCCTTCCCGATTTGTAGGATATTGAACAGTTTCAAATTCCATGGCATTTGCATGTTGCTTAATTTTGGGGTGATAGTGGTATTGAACAATTCAGTTAGTCATTGATAACTATTCGCAAGTGCGTTGTTATTGAACTGGTTGAATTCGGGGATAAGAAATCGTTAGTCAACATTTTTTCTCGATTTGTAGGATATTGAACAATTTCAAATTCTTTGGCATTTGTACGTTGCTTGATTTTGGGCTGATAGTGGTATTGAACAATTCAGTTGGATCCACTGATAACTATTCGCAAGTGCGTTGTTACTGAACAGGTTGAATTTGGGGATAATAAATCGCTAGGTATTTAATACTCCTTCTCGGGTTGTAGGATATTGAACAGTTTCAAATTCCTTGGCATCTGCATGTTGCTGAATTTGGGCTGGTAGCAGTATTGAACAATACAGTTGTATTCTCTGATAACTGTTCGCAAGTGCGTTGATATTGAACAGGTTGAATTCGGGGATAAGAAATCGTTATTTAACATTCCTTCTCGATTTGTAGGATATTGAACAGTTTCAAATTCTTTGGCATCCGCATGTTGCTGAATTTTGGACTGATAGTGGTATTGAACAATTCAGTTGGACAGACTGATAACTATTTGCAGGTGAGTTGTTATTGAACAGGTTGAATTCGGGGATAAGAAATCGTTAGTTAACATTTCTTCTCGATTTGTAGGATATTGAACATTTTCAAATTCCATGACATCTGCATGTTGCTGAATTTTGGACTGAAAGTGTAATTGAACAATTCAGTTGGATAGATTGATAACTATTCTCAAATGCGTTGTTATTGAACTGGTTGAATTCGGGGATGAGAAATCGTTAGTTAACATTCCTTTTTGATTTATAGGATATTGAACAGTTTCAAATTCCATGACATCTGCATGTTGCTGAATTTTGGATTGATAGTGGTATTGAACAATTCAGATGGATCCGTTGATAACTATTCGCAAGGGCGTTGTTATCGAATGAGTTGAATTCTGGGATAAGAAATCGTTATTTAACATTCCTTCTCAATTTCTAGGACATTGAACAGTTTCAAATTCTTTGGCATCTGCATATTGCTGAATTTTGGGCTGGTAGTAGTGTTGAACAATTTTGTTGGATAGACTGATAACTATTTGCAAATGCGTTCTTATTGAATTGCTTGAATTCGGGGACAAAAAACCGTTAGTTCACCTTCCTTCTCGATTTGAAGGATATTGAACAGTTTCAAATTCCATGACATCTGCATGTTGCTTTCGGGGTGTAATGGTATTGAACAATTCAGTTGTATAGACTGATAACTATTCGCAAATGCGTTGTTATTGAACTCGATTTGTAGAATATTGAACATTGTCAAATTATTTGGCATCTGAAAGTTGCTGAATAAAGAGAAGTTAGAGGTATTGATCAATTTGGATAGATCAAAAGACGAATAAATGTGTCATATCCTGAACAATTCCTAAATGCTTTTTCATTGAACAGTTGTAACTCAGGGAGAAGATATCGTTCTCTATCTTCTCTTCTCAATCAGTTTGAAGAAACTGAGCTCCATAAAACACTTGTTTCAAAAACCAGTATAACATATTGTGTTATAACTCAAACCTTCACGCATTTTCACTATCAAGAACCCTTTCTGAAGCATCCGAGTTAGCTATAAATACAAACACACACGTAGTTCACCAGAAACTTGATCGAACAGGGGGCCGAAATTGCTTTGGGAAGTCGAAACAGTTTTTTCTATAAAGGAAATACCTTCGGACGTTTTAATGGATATGACGCAATATAGGAAGGAAGAAAATGTCTGCTGATACGAGTTGTGGAAACAATGTTCGGGATTGTATTGGTTTCATTCTGGCCGAAATGTCATTCTTTATTCATTTGCTTCGTCATGGTCTATTCAATTCCGTTGTTTCGCTATTCTCGCCTTCGCATATGAACGAAGTGCTTTTATTGGAGAACTCGTATACTTGACATAGCAATGCGAGAAAAGAATACGGTGAATGAAAAATATTATTCGAAATATACTCTATTCAGAAATTTGGAAATGAAATTGCAGTATTTTCAACAATGAATGAATCTAAATTTAACATGCTCATCTGGAACAGCTACTTTGAAAAGATTCTTATTGACCCAGATTTGAGGATTCGATGCTTACGTTTGTGGAATATTTTATTGTTCGAACTGTCTTTGATTGGTATAATTATGTCCTGTAATTTTTGACAGACACTTGTAACATCATTAAATAGTATAAACCAAAGTGATGACTACAGACAATCATTTGCATAATATGCATTTGCATATTTTCAGCGGTATTTGCATATTTTAGCTAAGATCCAGTTATGATGCATATTTTCTTTCCTGCGTTCCGAAATGCGATAAAAGTGATATCACGCAAATCCGTCAAAATTGCTCAGAATATGAGGTCTATTGAGTAATTATATTTATAATATTACTTTTGTAAAATTTTCTTTGAGCGAGACCGAGATTAGCTCCGAAGTATGGGATTAATATTGGTTGAATTTAATCGATTTATTCTCAGCCTGCATAATTTATGATTTCATGGCGATGTTTCTTGTTGATTCTTTGTTTACTCAAGGTAGACTGGCCTTAACTGAAAGTATCAGAATAATGAGTAAAATACGCCAAATGTACACAAGTTTGCCTTTGCCTTCCAGGAAATTTTGAAAGGATATTGAAAGTGAATCCAGATTTCGAAGATTTTTATTTTATCGAGAGTTTCATTAATGGGACGGCAGAAGTTTTACCTGAAACTATAAGAGAGAACATAGCACCAAGGTTCAAATTCTGCCCAGTTACATCCGTGGATGTGAAGCGAACTTTTTCCACATAGAACAATATTCTAAATTATCGTTGACAAAATTTAACTATTGAAAATTTCAAACAATATTGAATTGCAAGAGCTTAAAAAAACATTAACCTGAATGAAATTTTAATACCATATTATCAAGAGTTTTTGATATGTTGATCTTTAAATAAAAATTACCTTCCTTTTTTTCTGAGTTCCTGAAATTCATTATTCAATTTTGCATATTCTGAATATTTTCGTGCATATTTTGCCTCTTTTCATGCATATTTCAAGCATTATTCTTTCATATTTGCATGCAAATAACAACGTTTTTATGTAGCATATAGTCCGGTCTCTATTTATGACTGTCATGAACAAAGTATTCATGAGCCTTTCGGACGGGTGTTGAAATATCAAATTTCAAAGAAGAATACTGTGCAGGATAAAACGAACACTCATTGAAGAAAAACATCAGATAAATTCATATTGTTTAATTATTCATATTATCTTAATAGTTATATAACTTCATTATTAGTTACGGAAACGTACACACATAAATATGGGACAGTAATAGTTTCAATTGTATTTTTTGTAATCGTAACAATAAATTAGCCTAAAGATGTAACAAGATGGAGCTATTTGGGAGGGCGACAGCGGGCTCGAGCAATCGCCCCCCCAAGGCGTGGGGCCTCTCTTGGTCCGCTATTTGGAGTGGGGGGGCTGTCCAAACAGCGGACCCGCTAGCAGACAATAGCACCATAGTTTCGTTGCAAGAGTTAAACGGGAAAATATGGGCCCCACGGCTCTTGGAAGACATCCCCTGAATACATGTTTGCGCGATGAGGCAGCTTTATCATCTGTTCAATTTTTTTTTTCAATTTTCGTTTCAAGGTGGGGATGAAAAGTTAGGTGTGACAACTGATCGTCTTCAGGGGTTTTGATACATTGGTGTCTAATCTCTAATAACTAGCAATTTTCTCTGTCGTACGCACCTTTTCTGATTCTCTCATAAGATATAAAATTGGTTGGTTAGTTATCTCTATGGCTGTTGAAAAATGACCAGCGTTTCTTTTCTACATTTCTGTGTATCATCAATATAACAAAGTCTCTTGCATGTATGTTCCTACATTATACTGGTTGTTAGTGAGTTAGTGCGATAAACTTCAGGAAGTGATCCTGCTTGAAAATATAATGAGATTATGCTATAACTTCGGTCCGGGAATGTTTCGTTTCCTGAGGAACATTGTGTTTAAGATTTACTTAAAAACTCACTATTTATTCATTGCCCTGTAATCAGTCGAAATGAACACATGATATCTGATTGGTTCCAAGTAGTTGGTTACATTGATACGCATTTTCTGAAGCGCAATTCAGAATTTGAGGTTCATCAGTGGCATGGTCACTAACGAGCTAAAAATAATTTTGAATAAAATTTTCGACAAAAAATCTCTCTTGTCCTTGTTCCGAATGGACAGCCGTTTTCGTGAAAAAATAAAACATCTCAACGCAATGTCGCTACTAGTTAATAAGTTTAAGTAACGACAAAAATGCTTTTATATACAGGGTGTCCCAAAAATACCACGCTAAAATGACACTGGAGATAGATTGGCTTTAGGTCTATCAAATAGCATCAACATGACCTCAGTAAAAGTCCGCTGGTTTTCGAGATATCACCACTTTTGTGTATTTTTTTAAAATCTCCAGTTTTCGGTCTTTTATCGCCTAGCATTGCTAGAAATTACTTCAAACTCATGTTTGAAACGGTAGCGAGTAAAGAATACCAAGCAACATGTAATTTGGGAACAGGTGATACTCGTGCACTTGTCCAAATTTTTAATTATTCCGGATTTAACACATTTCTCGTGACAAAATAAGAATTTCTTAGGTTCTGATTGAAGAAAATTGGTAGTGTATTTTAAAAAGGGCATTAAATGGACAAGTCGGTCAAACTCAAGTTAACGTTTTCACATCGGCATAAAATACAACAAGTTATACATTTTTTGAAGGATTTTGTTCTAGTTCTCGGTGAAGTTATTACTTCATTGTTTAAAGCAACTATTCAGAATAGCCTAGGTAAAAAAAAACATGAGTTTGAAGTAATTTCTAGCAATGGTTAAACTAGAGATTTTTAAAAAATACACAAAAATGGTGATATCTCGAAAACCAGCGGACTTTTACTGAGGTCATGTTGATGCTATCTGATAGACTTAATGCTAATCTATCTTCAGTGTCACTTTTGCGTGGTATTTTTGGGACACCCTGTATATTTATATTTATAATATTTCATTTCCTGAGTGAAAATGGCAACCCAAACGGAAAAAAGGTGTGAGAGACTTTCTGTCAAGAATTCAATAAAGAATTCAAAAATTATTGCTTGCTCTGAATATCTCAGTGGCGTACCATTTTCAGCAGTTCTTGAGTTAAACTTTCAGATTCCAAGTCTCTGAAAACGAAGCATTTGCAGACAAAAGAATTATAGCATTATATAATTATTTTTTCATGCAGAATTACCTCTTGAAGTTTGTCGCACTTATTCATCAACACCCAGTAGATAATGTTTAGTGATTCGATATACCTGGTGAGTATGCTCCTGGTAACCAAATAACAAATCTTTTTTTCATTATATACAAAATGAGATATGAAAAATTCAACAATACAGATGTTGTAGAGATGTGCCTTTCATCATATGAAGTGGGGAATCAGCAATAATCAAATGAGGGTTTTAAATGGAAGACATTGCGGTGGTTAAACAATAATTTTTTTTTTACAAAACTAGATCATGTTCAGCTTACAAGTTAGTTCAGGGAGAGCTATTTTTCATTAGTTTGTAAAATAATCATCTAAAATATAAAGACATATTCACACACATTGGCTTGAATCTTTCAGAAGTATTGCCGTTTTGAATAAATGCCATCGTTTGAAAGCTTTGCCACATTGAAAGAAAATTATCGATTCACGACGGAACATACTTTGAAAATGAAAATGATTGACAAGAAATAAATATAGCCACTCCGTTAGTTAGTTGTATCATTCCCCATTCATATGAAAGTAAACAGAATGTTATTTCGAATCTTGAAGTTGAGGAAGAAACAGTTTTCGAATCACGTTCATATTATATGTTCAATTTTAACTTTTACCATTTTTTTTCAATTTTCTTCTTTTTCATCTCTTCGGAAGGTACTTCTTCAACAGCCAACAAGAGATATAACTAACAGTTTTATACAAAAAATTTAAAATCTCTCTAATATGTACATCATTAGACATCGAAGATTTTTATTACTTTAAAACATACAATATTGGTATATATATTATTCAGATAAAATTACTTATACTTTTAATTTCAGAATGAAAGCGTTGTTATATCACAGTGGTAGTCATTGCTCCATGTCAATTATTACATTAGAAAAAATATTGATCAGAATTCTGATTTCTTGTGTTGCAATTCGATTTTTCTCAAAGATGTGACATATAAGTAGGTCAAATTCATTACACATGATTGTTTGAACATAATATCTAAGATTATATGTATATCAATCAACACTATTTTTACAGAAAAAATGTTGGATTATCATAAAAGTGGCCAAGTGCCTGAAAACACAGAAAATCCTTTTTTCATTCAATAAATCAGCTTTTATTACAATGTTCAAAACTCAACTAGCATGTCCTGGAATAATAAGATGTCACGAAGCCTTGTGAAGAATTCAATAAAATCTCATTCTTATTTTCACAATCAATGTTATTGAATAAAGAAAACTAGGTTAGAATAAATTCTCTAAGTGAGTTTAATGCCAATGGTGAAAACAAGAGAATGAATAATGTATAGGAGTCTTCATAGGCTTTCGTGGCATCTAATTTTTCCAGGATATGCTTTTTGAATATTAGGCTATTGAATGATAGTTGATTCTTTGATTGAAAACGTGTATTTTTCAAGCATATAAATAATCAGAAGCTTGAGATCCAATATATGACTGTTTCTGGGATGTTCATCATGGAAACATCTCTTGGATTCATCCCTAAATCAATAGAAAGCTTTTCGAAGTGATATGAGTAGGGGATGACAGTGTTTATCGAGACCAGGATCATGATGAATATATTTACAAATTCTCAAGGGACCTACGTGAAAAGAATTCTCATGTAGATGAATAATTCATATCACGTAGCTGACTCACTCGAAAAGATGGAGGATATACTGAGAAATAATTTATTATGACTGTTCTCTATATATGGAAGTAATTTTCCTGCAGAAAATGGGGAAAAACAATTCCTCGAGTTGAAGGAATGACGATATATCATTTTTATATTCGATAATTTCGAGATGTATACTCACTTCGCACGAAAGAGCGGTAAATGTTGTATCTCAGAGAAAATATTAAAATAAAGAGATTTCTCGTTGAAATAGTGAGGAGGAATTTATGAAGCAGTTCTTCTTATCGTGATTTAAAAGATTTATTCGAAAGGGCGGTCGAATAAATCTTACAATTTTCATTGATTGAGGAATCGCAGTGAATATAAGATGAGAATCCGCAGTGTTGAGAATGTGATTTACCTCTTTCCCGTATCATTTTGTAGCAGTGTTAGAAATCTAACAGATAAAATAACTGCAGAAGTAATAATGGGACAATTTCGGAATATTCGTGGCAATTAAGTAGCTCAAATTTTATATTCATATTTCCAAAAATAATAACTGAAAGACATAGAGCTCACGATGAACCTACAATCGTTATTTTATTGAAATATTTTTTCATATTTTGCTCAGGGATTCATTGAATGATATTTTCCTTATAAGCGTCAGTTTCGATAATATAATGGACTATGAAAGCAAAAAATCGGGTTTAAACTGTCCGACAAATAGAAGAACGAAAGTATCTGGTGATGGATGAAGTATTATCTCATATTTTCATAAAAAAACCCAATTTTGAGTGAAAATTTTCTCCTGTATAAGATCTTTTATTTGCTCAAGCCACTGTAAGTTTCGTTTAATGTCAACTATTGAAGATTCGATTGTGAATTTGAAATTTCTCATCATTTTTTCACTTATCATTTCCAATATGATAATATTTTTCTTTGAATTTTGATGAGAACTTATTGGAGTTCTCGAAAATGTTTTCCGAAATTCTGCAAACAATTTCAATTTTTCCAGTGACAATCTATCAGATTCCTTTTCTTTTTTGACTTTCCCTCGCCAAGAAATTTTTCAATTCAAAATGTAGAATTTCCGATAGTTAATAGTGTTTCAATTAAGATCGAATTATACGGACAGTCTCAAACACGTACATTTTATGATTAATTCTACCACTTATGAGCAATATTAGCACACACATTCACAGAATGCTTCGTGTAGATGAACACAAGGAAACTTTATTCTAAACATTAAAGCGACAATATTTAATTCATAATATGACCTTTATTGATTTGAGTGCAAGGAAGAGTTCTGTGAAACGTGGATCTATTCAGGACGAATACTCAATAAGTACATATTTTCTACAAATACATTTCCGAAAATTATATTGAAATGTCACGTTCAAATAAACCTCTTCTCAAACCTTATGAGTAATTCTTCATTTCAGTATCAACGCTAATAAACTGAGATGCTGAGTAATATACCTCTGTGAGTTCTCGTCGAATTATCAACACAAGAAACCAGATATTCGATTCACATAGTTATGAATGAAGTAATGAAAAAGATGAAAAACATATCGAAAACAAAGGATATGTCTCATATCCAAAATCTACAAACTTTTCAGCTAGATATATCTATGAGGAAATCGATAAACGAATAACTCTCCTCAATATTTACAATGAATTTAAAAAATTCAGGAAGGCAGCATTTACAATAGAAGAGAGGAAATCGATAATTGGTCACAGAATTATTGTTCATAAGTTTATCTCTAAAACTTATCGATATTCGAACTGAAAATTGTCAAAAGGATAAAGAATTTTGAACATATTTGGTGCATAAGAATCTTTTTACATACAATATTGATTACGTTTTTGATTATATAAATAAGATATGCCTTCTCCTCTATGTCATACTAATAATACAGATTTCGAAAATAATTTGTTCTAACCTATGATTCAATAATTTCAACGTTGCTAATTTAACTAACTCATTTATATATCTGAATTATCTAATAATGTTGATCATGATTTGATTAGGATCTTTGTGAGAATTTACAGTGAAAGATATAGCGGGGATCGAAAGAAAACTTGTGTGGACAATATGCTGAATTACACATTTCGAATGTAATGCACTATTTGAAGAATATTCGTTTTGAATATAAAATTCTTCAACGATCGTTATTGTGGAATTTGGTCATTCGAGTAATGTAAAAATATAGAATTCAACAAAGACTCAATAAAACCTAGAAAACTCTTAGTGTCAAGTCATTTCTCTTATTTCATGATTGTGTTGTTGTTTCCTTCAACTTATAATTTTTTGTAAGAATTTTATTGAAATACGATATGATCTCTTGTTTACAATATTGAAGATTCTAAATATTATCTATTCTCAAGACAAAATTAAAATTTTCTTCGTGAAATGACATAAACATATATTCCGTTCACGAAAGGTTGAGCAGTCGGTTGGCCATGACAATTTGGCATATAGAACTGTGTATATTGAAATTTTAGGTTATATTGATTATTTCCTTGTCAGATAGATACGCAAAATATAACACAGAGTTCTCTGATAACTCAGAAGCTCGTCGAGCGAGGTCGGGTACATTCGGCAACGTTGACTTTATTTTACTTTATGACAGCAAACACTTCCAACTTCAGATAAATAAGCAAACGCCTACTATACGCTCAAACTTTCGTGAACAGACTTTATATTCAAATTTCAATTAGAAACAAGGCAAGGTATACAAAAGTGGACATCTTACATTTTTCTGTGGCAATAAGTCTCATGGTGTCCTCGATCGCAATGAGATCATGATTTCCAATCTGCTTCAAAATGATTTACTATTACTGTGATAATCCTTGAAAATTCGAAGAGAATTACATTGAGAAATAAAATGGTCTCCTGATGTCTAGGAAAACATAATTTTCTTATTGAAATTTCGGCACCCTGTATCAAGATATCTGAGTACCTAAGAAACATGAAACTGACAAACTATCTGCTCGCATATTTTTACATGTTCTTCGAACATTCTGTGTATTAAAAGAAAACAATGTAAAGATAGTCCAAATTCCAGTATATGTACTTAGTCAATATTCCAGATTTGCTCTTAATTTGACCTAAGCAGATACTGATAAATAATATTTCTCCAATTGCATTTATAGTGCGTTCACGAAAGTTTAAGCTTATAGTAGGCGTTTGTTTGCAGATGGCAGTATTTGCTGTCATAACGTAAAATACGTTGCCGAATGTACCAGGCCTCGTCCGACGTGCTTGCGAGTTATCAGAGAACTCCATCCAATATTGACAACATTGCGTATCAATCTGACAACAAATAAACAACATAACCTAAGATATTAATATACTCAGTGAAATTTGCCAAATTTCAATGGCCAACCGACGGCTCAACTTTTCGTGAACGAACTATATGAGTGAATTTGTTGAGTTTGTTTACTCTTAAAAAAACCTTTACTGTTTTTATAAAAATTGAAATTTTATAAAATATAATTATTTCACGATTTATTATATAAATATTCAATGAAGAGTTGTGTCGAAAATAATCAATTTTCAAAGATGAATAAAATTTCAGGAAGATCCCAAAAATCATCGCCCAGGAATGCCAAACTGGTAAAGAACACTTTCTTGGCCAAAGAGAAATGAATTGAGTTATTTGTCTGGTTATTGAAGGTATTTATTCAAATTATTTTGAGTTTCAATTTCGTGGAAATGAAGAGACTGTGTTTTTTCTTCTGAGGTGTTACCCTGAGCTCTGGCAAACATACCACGCAAAAATAGTATGGTACTCCGTTCTGAACTTTCTTGATTCACATATTTTATTTTGTTTGCTCTTAATTCAATAAAATTTACACATAATGATAGGTTTTCAGCATTGTCCACAAAATTCTCTTCGACCACCGAACTAACATCAGTAGAATGAATTTAGGATTGTCTTAAAAAATCTAACGTCTGTACAACATGCTTGGTGCACCGCGGTACTGCGCAGTTCGTATCCTACGACTGACGCACTCATAGCAGCACACGTAGGCTAAACATCACTTGAACAAAATCCTCCGAAACGCCCTTCGGAAATCCTTGTTGAAAATTGTATAAATGACAGGATTCAGCGCCGAATTCATATAACCCAACCAAAAAGCCGTCAAAAACGCTATGTTCGGTATATCGTAAGCTAACCTCAATATGTACATGATGAAAAAGGGCAGCCAGCAGGCGATGAAGGAGCCCATGATGAGACCAAGGATGAGCGTGGCCCGCTTCTCCTTTTTCCTGGCGATTCTTCGCTTTTCACGCTCCGGGTCTCGCGGTTTTTGCACTTTAGGCACGACCTGTTCCACTATCATTTCTTCACAATGGTTTTTGTGTTTTTTGCCCTCAGGGCGGCGGTTTTTAGGGGTCCTTCGGCCGAATATCGGCTTGCATAGTCTTAATTTTAAGGGTTTCACTACCGTACACCGCGCCACGACGCCTGAATCTGAGCTGGAGGGATCGAATTCGCTGACCATGTCAGTGTCGATGCCCATGGAGTGCTGCCGGGTTCTTGCTATGGCCGCCGCTTGTTGTTGAAGTTCTCCGTTCACGGACAGCGTTGATCCGCTCAACTGACACTGGGAAGGGAAGTTCGTACAACTTGGGCACTTGGAAACACCTGGAATGGAATTAGCTAGCGTTGAGCTTGGTTTAATCTATAACAGCTACTTCTACAAGTATCTATCTAGTTTAACGTTAATCGAATAATAGAGTTTCGTGGGAGATATGGGCATACCATCAGAAGTGGAAGAACATTAGTTACTGATCATGATGAATTAATGATATATGAGTCAAATCAGAATTGATATTTACATACATATGAAAATCCCGTTTTTAGCGCTAGTTTTGCTATATCGTTTTGACTAAATGTCTTTAATTTTCTAATTTTGAGCCGAAAAGGTCTCAAACGATAGGGTTCGACTCACTGATGACGAATTCGTGGTAAAATTCAATTCTGTCTTTGGGCCGACCTTTAACACGTTTATTTTTGAAAGGATTGTCCTAGAAATTTGAAGTTTTCAAGGTAGTTTTGGCTCCTGAATGCCAGGGTTGAATTAGTTAACCAGCGAAATCGTACTGTGTATTCCATAAAATATGACCGTTCGAAAATATGGTTCTCAATATTTCAGACAGAACCGAATTGATTGAATTGCAATTCTGCTGTGACATGCAAGATACTTATAAAATTTCCATACGAAATTAACTGGCCATAGTATTGAGAGATCCGTAGAAAATTCCATCGAAACATTGAAAAATGAAAATCTTACTTTCCACAACCTAAAAATTTGATTCGGGTGAATGTTATTTCTATGGTAAAATTTAAATACTCATTTTTATTTTTACAAATTTTTACAAATTAAATACTCATGTTCATGTAAAACTTCAGAAGGATCGCATAACCACAACCATTAAATTTATTTTTTTATAAATTATCCATATATTG
This sequence comes from Propylea japonica, assembly GCA_013421045.1. Taxonomy (NCBI): domain Eukaryota; kingdom Metazoa; phylum Arthropoda; class Insecta; order Coleoptera; family Coccinellidae; genus Propylea; species Propylea japonica. Next base: position 42,715,634 of record CM024245.1, on the reverse strand, counting down.
GAATAATTCAGAATTTGTCAATTTGATCGTGCTGAAATTTTGCAATCAAATGTTTAATTCCAATTCAAATCAGTACGCAAAAATTTGTGGGAGTTTTGTCAATAAAACCATAGGTAATTTCTTCGTGATATCGAAATGGTTATTCACATAACTAGGTTATTAAAGACAGCGACTAATGGTCAAGATATTTTAATGCGTGAGCGGAACGAACGCGTTAATAGTTCGAGACCACTAGTCTCTATATTAATAACCGTGTTGATTACAAGACTTTTCCGACGATCTCAACATGAATATTGTTTAAATTCTTAATTAAAATACATTCTCATTTTTCACAAGACCTACATTTGACAAAATGGAATTTCAATGTTTCAGTAGAGTTTCGACATTTCTAGTAGTGCTTCTGAATACTTTGTATACGGTTGCCATGAGGATTGCACATTGAAATGGCTAAAAGATTGAGCATTAAAATGGGTAATTAATGCTCAATTTTGTACACACCGAAATCTCCTTTTATTTCGAGGTCGGCGGAAAAATTTTTCAATATTTCTATGAAAAAACTTTCTCTTGAAATTAAATCGAGTTTGAGGATTTACATTGATAAAGTGAATGATCATGCAAATTTCAAGAAATCTTGTAAAAGTAGAACCATAGAATTTTGACATTGTCACATAGACATTTCATTGTTTGAATATTTTCTTTACAGAATTTGGAGGTACCTAATAGCCTTATTGTTTCACTAAAGAAAGTTCGATCAAAAGAACCTTCTCAGGTCTTTTTTAATTCTTCAAATCAAACATTGCTGATCGAAATAAATTTGGAGACTTAGGATTTTCATGAGAGTATGTTCATATTATTTGCCAACTGAACACTTTTCAGTAAAGAACTCGAATTGTTGAAACACTACATTGAGTCAAACATAGTGCTGTCGTTTTCACAATTGAAAATTTGCGACTGCTTCCAAAGCCTATAGCATCCGTAGATCTCAGGAACGAATTCTCAAGATAGTTGAAAACATTCCTGAATCTTTTCAAAACTTTTTTTATGTTCTCCCTCATTGATTAATATCAATACATCAAAAAATAATTTCCACAACCAGTTTCTTTCCAAGAACTAAAACAAACTTCAAGAATTACACCTTACAAATTGACCCTGAAAATGACAGGAAGTTTCATTAGAGTCGATCGTCTACATGTAGTTCCTCCGATAAACTTTTCCAATCAGGCCATGAAGTTTTTCTTGGAACTGTCTAAACTTATCGCTCCCACAATAAACAGAAGCGACCAACATTTCTTCATGTTGTGGAACGAGGAAATTCATCGCTTGATAAAACTCCTGGCAAAGTTGATGAAGAGTATGAATAGGGAAGGGGTTTTTATGTCCCTTCAATACCATTATTTGCGAAAATGGTGGTCGAGTAAGTTTGTATTTTCGATATTTTGTTCTCAGACTTATCGATTAATTTCGATGAAGTGACAATGGCGAACAATGAATGATTGTTACTTGCAGAAGAACAATGGAATTTAAAAACTTTGATGAAAATTCTGGTGCACGATATTAATACGTAACTTTGCTACTTCTGAATCGTGCTGTAAAAACTAACTATTCAACTTTTTCAGTAATAACTTCATGAGATATTGTGGTCGATTGACACCATGACCGACTTGAACTATGACCAATGGGGTATTATGTGCGTTACCTTACTTAAGCAACAATTTACCCAGGAATATTATTCCTTTCCCAAAGTTTGATATTTTCCTAGAAGACTTCGCTCTGATGTATGTTATGTGTTCGGTGGTTTCTGTGGCCGATCCGCGTGAAATACAGATATTGGAGTTCTTACCGATCTTGTACAGGTGATATTTCACCTGTCAGAAGCTTAGTTACCTACCTCAACTCGTTTTTCGTGAACGACATATAGAGATCTTGTTAAGCATAGAAGTCTCATTTCTCGTCTTAAACCTGGAGTGTTAAGCTAACAATATTTGGCATTCGCAGGTCACCTCTGAGCTGCTACCTATGACTGTCATTATCTTCACCAGGGGTAGGCTGGGTGCAAAAAAAAACCGAGAAGATGTTTGAAAAGTATTAAGAACATCTTCACGGACTGAGAAACCTGACGCTCATACTGTTTATACAGCCTGCGTACTGTCCAAGAATCATGAAATCTCCAGTTCATCTTCATATCATCAAAAATGAGATACCAAGGCTTTTGTTCGACTTTGGGTCTCAAAAAATTCGATATCGGTGATGTCGTCATCGAAAACATAGTTTGAAAATTATGAAAACCAGTCAGGCTACTTAAGGGCCAATAATGCTTGAAAAATGATGTATTTGTTATGAAGGCTTTCACGAGAAACATGTTAGCATGGCTATATGTATATGACACCCTTGCAAAGGAAGATGAAAACACCCGTGCTCCAATGTTGGCTATCGTATACTGATTAGGGTGATTCGAAAAAAGGAATAAACTCTTTTAAAGGATTAGCACATCAGATCAAGACAAGGAAAGATAATGATTGCACCTCCTAAAGAAAAAGCTGAAGAAGCTTTATCGTTATCGAAAAACGAGAAAAGGCTGCTTACTGTGCTTATCACAGATTATTGTTTTGTGAGACACCACCTTTACAAGATCGGTAAGGTGAACTCTGATATATGTAGGTTGTGTGGATAGCCCACATAAACCACCAGACCTATATTTTGCCAATGCAATGCAGTGGAGCAAACCAGGTTTACTCTACTGAATGTCACGACCTCAGAGTAAAAAGTAAACCTAGAGTGGCCTTCACGCATTCGTTATGCAGCCAAGTAGAATCTGTTTATACGCGCGAACAAACTTGCAGCGTTGCGAAATCGTGCTGTATGTTTATTTTGTAATGGGATAATTGGTTTACCGCTCCCCTACTTTGATACTAACGGCTTGCATCTGTTACAGATAATTCTGTCAGTTTGGCAACATTGTCTGTCAGTTTAGTTCCTAGATGCGATGGGTACACATTTTCATTCGGATTTGACGTCCATAAACTGAATTATTTCAATGATTTGGTGGCCGTTTATTGTTGCTTAAGGCTATTCCGTTAATTATAGCTAGGACAACATTACGAAAATGTTATATTATATTCAGGAATGGAAATCTAACTAATTGTTAACTTCACCCCAGTGTAGCAGTGAAATGATTTCCATCTCACTCTAATACTTGGTTGAGTACAATGCAGTACTATTCACGCGTAGGGGCATCTACTATATTTATTTCTTACCCTGAAGTTACGACCTTGACTCTTACCGACATAAGAGCGGAGTCTATTGAAATAATGAACTTTGCGAACGAAGTTATATTCCCGAAAAAAATGTAGCTTTCTCTATGTTCATAGTGCCAATCTGCCACAATCTAATACAATACATCTTAGACTAACCCTCGGTTTCACAAAGCTTAATCGGGCAATCAAATCGTTGATTTTCAATCAAGTCAATCAAGCTGATTGGAGTTTTATGAAACCCGGTATAAGTTTTGGGAAATAGTCTAAGAATACAATACACATAGGCTACTCACAAAAACCCTAATAAATTAAGCATTGAAGTATGTCCCAGAAATATGGCGAGAAGTATCGAGAAACATTTGTTCACGATGACATTATCACGCTTGAAAAATCCACCTTTTCTCATCAGTATAGGCACACACACATGTATGCCTATTCTATATATATTGTGCATATTTTCCTCAACATTCTTCAAAATGACGATACTCGTATCTCCAATAAAACGTAGTCGAATTCGGAAAGATATGAATTCACAATTTCTCCCCAAACGAATAACATGCGTAAAAAACGAAACGCCCACCTCAAGGTATCCTTCTGGATGTCTATTCCTTCGTTATTGGCAAGTTCTCCCTGGTCGCTGGTGGAGATGTCGGAAGCTAAATCACACGTTACGGGGTATGGGAATAGGCCGTGGATGGGACTCTATTGTGGCAATTTGCCTTTCGCCATCCCGAGGGGAGGTATTGCTATTCCTGTCTACGGACCCGGCAGCTGGAGTTTCCCTCGTGCTGAAACAAATAAAAAATCACTGTGTTTATGTGGGAATTTCGTATAGTGTGTCTAGGAGGTGACGAAAACGAAGTGAGATTTATTTTGTCTTCGATCGGATTACTAGACGGAACGAGGTTAGGCGTTTTAGAGCTATCAACGCTTCGAAAGTTGATGGGTTAGCATCATTCTGTTTTTCGTTCGAGAATTTTCAAGAGATCAGTTGTGTGGAAGATTATAAAATTGAAAAATACAGTCGTATTGGTCTTTCACAAAAATAATATTGATTTGGTTCGTGAGAGTGTTACTGAAGACCCTGAAAGGTCCGTTAGAGATTAGACGACAATCTCTGGTCCATAACATGTCGTATTTTACATAAGAATATACATAGCTCTGAAGGTATAAGTTCGAAATACACAGAAACTAAAGCCGGCTATAGACATCATTATTTTTCATCCTTTCGTAACACTGTGATAAAAACAGTCTCGGCAAAAGCGCCAAAAACCGATGCGTGTGGCGAAGAACCGTCGGTACGCCTCGTCGGTAAAAATATCCGCCTGTGCTTGATTTTTTTCACGACGGTTCATCGGTTGTCGTGCCATACTGACTGTGTGTGGGGATTTCGTCGAGAATCGGTGGTTATTTTCCATTAGCGTAGTATAAGTCTCGTTTCTTTTTTCTTACTCAGCACCGAAACTGCGGCCTCCACTGCTAAGAGATGTTTCATCTTCATGACGAGCTTATTCGCGAACGAGAGCATATAACTAATAGAATTTACCAAAGTAAGTGGGCAAAAGAGTTCCGCTATATGACTCGGCGATTTGAACCGAGGCGAGGAAAACGGATGAAAAATAACTATGTCTATGTCCGTATTTAGAGCTTGAAACTTGCTATTTTATTTAAATGTTTAATAACAAGGAATCTGCGGTGTCTGTCATGTAAATATATATAGATCATTTCAGACGTCGTTCATTTGTCTATTTCATCACTGATAAACCTGACTTATCTCAAAAAATCATATCTCCAAGATCATGTGATTTGACACCGTTTGAAATTTTTTTTGGGGTTGTGGGAAAAGCCAAATCTATAAAAATAATCCAGAACCGATTCCTGAAATGAAGAATGAAATTATTCGTGTTATAAGTAGCTTTTTATATGTCAGAATATTTATGAGAATTTCAACAAAAGAGTGGACGTCTTTATAGCTGTATATATATATATATATATATTCTTTTGAATTGAGAGCTAAAAAATACAATACATGAAACAAAAAAGTCCCTAGCTGAGGTTGGTGCAAAACGGGTACCATACTATTCTGTCGTATGATACCAGAGCACAGGGAAAAACCTCAGTAGAAAAAACCCTGCCTCGCCGTTTTTTACAAAATTGAAACTTAAAAATATTCGAATAAATACCTTCAATATTTAGATACAAAACACTTAATTGATGCTCTTGGGCCAGGAGGGTGTTTTAAACCAGGTCTGGCTGTAAGAGGAGGCAATTAAGATTATTTTTCGTGTATAAATGCCAAATAATATCACAAATACCAATGAAAAGTTTAATTTAAGTTTAATTTAAATTATGTGTTTCATTCGACCTTGAAAAATGCACAATTTCTAACAACTTTTGACCAAATATGAATCACTCATCTGGTATATCTATATATTCTTTTGAATCGAAAGCTGACAAGATACAATACATAAAACAAAAAAGTTCCTACCTGAGATTGGTGCAAAACGGGGTACCATAATATTCTGGCGTATAATACCAGAGCACAGGGAAAAACCTCAGTAGAAAAAACCCTGTCTCGCCATTTTTACAAAATTGAAACTGTTTTTTCAAACCAGGTCTAGCATTCCAAGTGATGTTTTTTCGAATCTCCCGTTTTTCTAAGACCGCTACAGGACCATATTTAAGGGCAATCATCTCCCAATGATTTTAATGGTGGTATTTCATCCTAAATATCGAATTCAATTTCGGAAAAATGATAAAAAAAAAACGTGAGGCAAACTTATGTCAAATGACATTATGACTCATCTGGTAAAAACGCTTTGGTTAGTAAAGTATAGTCCGTTCACGAAAGTTTGAGCACAATGTAGGCGTTTGTTTATTCATCTGAAGTTGGCAGTATTTGCTGTCGTAAAATAAAGTCCGACGAGCTTGCGAGTTATCAGAGAACTCTATGCAATATTGACAACATTTCGTATCAATGAAGAACATAACCTAAAATTTCAATATACACAGTGCAATATGCCAAATTTTCATGGCCAACCGACGGCTCAACCTTTCGTGAACGGACTTTAGATAGAATTGTATTAGCAACGTCTTCAAATATGCCTCATCCATCTCTACGTCGTATGTGGTTCTCATATTGAAACCAATAATTGTCAACCTGTCATAGTAGTCCACGTAATCTCTCCTAATGACGCTGGAGGGGGGGTAATGGGCAAATTCGAGGCAACTGATCGATGAAGAGTTAATTATCTAGATCTCCTAGAAACGGGGAATACCTCGCTTTCTGGAGAGGCAATAGCTAAGTGCATCCGAGTTGTTTTGAACTAAGTTTGGAATTTATTGGAGTTCGCTAATGTTCAGAAGAGGATTAGGTAATTGCGAGAAGAATTAGCGTTTCGGAAACAGATTTCGGTGCTACATGACATGACTTTGTCCGGTTTCTGTTGTTAGTTTGGTTTAGTGTCGCATTCTGAGAGACGTTTGGAGTTAACCTTTAATGGAAAGCGATGAAAAGGATTAATGAGTTCTTCGAGGGAAAAGAGTAAAGAAGATATCACATTCACGTCACAACTTGTCATTTTTCATAAATAAATACCTGAGAAATTCTTTCGATATTCGAAAGATTTTGGTGGCCATTTGACATCACTGTTTCTGGAGATTATTCGTCCATACGTTTCAAATGATCCAAAAATGATCTAATGGTTTCAGTTCCGGTGTTATTTGAACCTTATAAATGCATTCAGAGCTAAAATACGCCATTTTGTGGACCCATTAAGTACTACTTATTGTGAACGTCGTATGATGGAAATTTTAGCAACACATTCACAAGCCAAATCAATATTTTTTTGCGAACGGCCGCTACGACTGTAGTTGTCACTGTGTTTGATCTTCCACCGAACTAACCTTCTGAAAACTGTTAATAACTTGACGAATATTTAATCATAAAATTCAAGTTTCCGTAACACGCTCCTCACAGAACGCAATTTTTTATTGAATAATTCAGAAATTTCAACGAGTTTTCGAATACACTTCTTGAAAGTCAAAATACTCAGTCAATTTCAGTGCGCTATCTATATTTAATCCATTCTTAAGAAAACGAGAAATTCGACCTTGTCCATTGATTGTTATATTATTTCGACTATTTACAAAGAAAGAAAGCCAAGTTTTTACATTCACAATTTTACGAGTATTTCCCATGAATATTTCAGTTAACTTTCCTTCTGTAATTTTTCCACGACTTGTAACTGACGTTCCGTTTAATTTTAGGTTTTGCGTTCTGAACATAAATGTCAATTATATCCCTATCTTGAGTCGTTCTCAAAACAGGTAGATATTTTTTGCTGCTCTTACATTCCTTTACTTATGTCTTTTAAAGTGGCCAAAATTCAAGGGGAGATTATACGAGTGGTTTGCAATTAAAATGTCATATAACACATGTTGACGATTATTCTTCAGTTTAATATTTCTTGATTTCACGGAATATTTCGACTTTCATCCCGAAAATGATCATTATTCAGGTTTTCTTGTAGTCTCATCAAATTTGACTACATATTCGGAAATTTCAATAAATTTGCTAAAGATAAAAGTGTTATGATGTGCAGAAAAAACTTCCATTGCAGGCGTGGTAAGGAGGTGAATATCACGATTCTGAAGTTAACAAAATTAGTTTTATATTCCAATGGGTTTTCACTAGAATATTTATAATTATGCACACGTTTTTTTCAGAAAAAAAACCTCATTCAGTGTATTTTTTAATGACATATCAACTGCATAATCGGGATGTTCATTTACATACTGAACAATCTTATATAGTAGTAAATTCATTGCTTTTTCCAAATATGTGGTCAAATTTGATGAGACTACAAGAAAAACTGAAAAATGATCATAGTAGAGGAAACCGTCGAAATATTAATTGAAATCAAGAAATGTTAAATTGAAAAATAACCGTCAACATTTCGACCATGCGTTATATAACATTTCTCGTTGAAAATCACTTGTATAATCTCGCCTTGAAGTTTGGCCACTTTAAAAGTAGACTCCCTGTATACTGACTCAACAAGCTAGCTAAACGAAGAACTGCAACAACTACCGAGCTCATCAGCTTGAATGGAGATGATTAAATTACCATACCTTTCGAACCAACTGTTCCTCAAACGTTCGTTTCATGCTTTTACCATGTATTTTCGATAAAGCTAAGCTCTTTTCCCTTTCTGTTCGATCGTTTTTCCACTTCCTTTGAAGCCTCACTATGAAATTTCTACAAGACGAGATTGCTTCGAAGTGCTCTATTCGTTCTAGAGGTATCAATACTTTTGATCTCATCACAAAGTGATACCGGGAATACGTTGAAATTTTTAGGCGCCTTTGGATTTAGTGTGATGCAACAATGTTTCGAATACACCGATCTCACTAATATTCTTATTTTCGAATTATTGCTGCTGCTAGTCTTTAACGTTGCATTTCGACCGATTCGGAATTGAGAAAATCATAAAATGGAGAAGATGACGGTGATATGCAGTTGTATGAACTGGAGCTCTGGAGCCTTAAAGTGATACATCACAAATAAAGCTCACAAGAAATGAATTTTATCCACGACTATTGAAAAATCCGTCCATTGTACGTCTCTGTGCTCGGCCATAATAATACCATGAACATATAATACTAACTGGACGTCGAACTTCCCATCTGTCAACGTAGAAAAAAGTGAGGCAAGCGCCGCCATTTGCAGTTTGGGATGAAACTCGAATATTTTGATATTCTATGCTATTTGTGCTCGAAGTTGTTTCGTTGAAGAATTGACATCTCTCAAGTGAAACCCAAACCTCAAATGGCCGCCGTTTGCCTCAAAATTTTTGACAGGTTCGCCATCTAGTTCGTATTATAAATCTCTGAATAATACCCATTAATCACAATTGACCACTGCTGTCAGGTGCTTCATAAATTTAGCTTTGATGTAATATTTTTCAAGGTGGTGGTTCTTCAGTATTGTAAAGTACTTTAACTAACAAATATGGGTATTCCTTGTCAATCGAGGGTCAAATCTACTTTTATTATATTAATTAAAGCATTCGTTATTACAAAATATACAATGACCAGTTCTTAAATAATTTCCCATGTGTAAACTTGACTTTTTCCACGCTTGTCATAGAAGGGTCTTGTCGCGGCCGCCAAATGTTAAAATCTTCAAGAAACATATGCAATAGTCGTGGACTCGGTGATTTGGGCCATTCGTCTACGGCTCGTAGCCTAAACTTCACCTCTTGAATAAAAGCTGTCATTATACTCTCGTTGCATAATATCCAGTTTCCAACATTTTGCCATGAGTTAACAAAAATATTCAATCTGAAATTTACTGCCATCATTCAACGGTTTTTTTAAATTATTATTTTCCAATTTGTGTGATTTGTAGATCACACACAAGTTACTTTCACTTGAACTTTGTCTCATTAATCCTTCAATACATTGTAGTAGACACTTTGAAAGACTCAAATCAAATCAATAAACATTCATACCTGCCGTTTTTGGAATCTCCTGCTGTATTCGTAAAGCTAGTAACTGCATCTTGGGGCTGCCTCCTTGGAGGTTTTCTTATACCTCGTCTCGCTCTTGCTTTGGCTGCAATAAATTCTTATATACACGAAGACCATAATACACGATGGGATGTAGAAGGAACCAAGGGCAGAATACAAGACATAACCCAATTCTTCGCTCAACTGAAAAAAAAACAGACAAGCATAAGATATGAGCTCTACTATTTTTTGAGAAGATTATATAATAATACAATCACAAAAGAATAAATACGTTTCAACGAATTATATATTTTTCGAATTAATCCAATCATTGAATATGTTGTGAGGTTAAAAATAAATATGTATGGCTAGAAAAGCATCGAACATATTTCCTTCTGAATTCTAAAAATGTCCGCCCTAAAGATGAAAAGTAATGAAATTAATGTCCATATTCATAAACCATTTATGAAAGTGATTATACGAGATCATCACAATTATGTTCATTCCTACTATCCAGTGGTTTTAGCTTCGAAATATAAGATTATTTTGTATCCACTTCTCTTCCTGTTAAGTAAATGAAACTTGTCTTTGTTTTGGGAATATGACACACGTTCTTTAGAACCTGTTAACACAATTTAATTCTGGCACAAAAACTATGCATTGTTGAAAAATTATTTTCTATTTTGAATGAATATAGATTCGGCAATCATTTGCTGATTTAGCTTTGAGTTATATACCTATTCTTTGAAGTTAAGAGCTTACATAATACAATACATAAAACAAAATAAAAATCCCTAACTAGGGTAAGTGCAAAACAGGGTACCATACTATTTTTTTGGTATGATACTAGAGCTCAGGGTAAAACCCCAGTAGAAAAAACTCTGTTTCGCCGTTTCAACAAAAATACACTTAGAAACTACCAGAATATTGAAGGATTTCTTCTTTATTTAGTCCAGACGTTTTTCGATAACGAAAAAATCGAAGCAGAAAAAAGTAATAGAAAAATAAATCGAAACTCCATTAAATAATTTGAGTTGATGGTTGATGGTCAAAAGGTATGCATTTCCCCTTGTAGAGTGTGACACCATATGGTTAAATGATCAAAATTTCATCTGGGACACTCTGTTGAATATTTAGTCCGAATTAATTCACATGATTCACATAGCATAAAGGGATACAAATACTCAAATTTTTCGATTAAACACTCTATTGATAAAATCGAACCAAATGCACTCTGTTTCACTGAGCGGTTATTCTAACCCTAGATTTTGTTTCTCATGTCAGAGTCTACCCAAAGGAATACGTGTTAGACGCCTTTTATTGTTTATTGTGTATCGATTGTTCGGGAAGCTTACTAAGCGATATTTTATGTCATAAGTCTTTTGATAAAACATGACGAATAGCTCTGTATTCCGAGTCAGAAGCTATGCTGAAACTCGACTAGTATATAAAAGATTTATAATGGTTATAAATTTCACCTTGAATATTTGAAGAGCAAAAATACAGTCCCCGAGGAAGCGTACCTCTTTTATTACTTATTTCATGTTTGGTTCGGAATTACAGCTTCAGGTGAATTGCATTCGCGATAGGAATGTGTGATGGATCTGTGGAAATCTTTACTCAAAAGTCTAGTTTTATTTTTCTCCGTTTGGGATGGAAAACCACGATGATTTTCCGCCAACGTTGTTTTTAATATTTGACAGCAAATAGAACATACCTATAATCAATTTTCGAAGAAATAATGAATGAGTTATTTTTCATATGTTTTGTTGATTTCTTTGTATTGTTAATTTATGAACACTGTAATGAGTATTGGGTCACCTGTTTATGTTGTTCTATGAATAAATAAATTAAGGAATGAATGCGTAAACGAGAAACGGTAATTCATCAACACTTATGGTTTCCTTTGAACTCAGCATATTGAGAAATGCTTGTTCGTGTGTTTGCCTAGACTGAGCAGCTGAAATCAAATCAATTTTATTATGCATTCGGAAATGTATAATAACTACCCCTATATCAGCTAGGTACAGGTGTCATAAAATCATAATGGAACTTCATGAATACGCTCGTAAAAGTTCCACATGAAAGTGCAGGCTATATTACGTGAATAATATTTTCGCGAAAAAAGGTTAACTGTAAAAGTTTATTCTATGCTTGTACATATGCTGCATTCCGTGGAGCATGGCTCTTGCATTGGTGTGATTCGAAAAAGATTTGTTATTTTTGTAGGATAATTTGAAAAGTTCAAGAATACTATGGAATTGCAAGTATGTAGGTACGGGGTTTTTCACTATAATTTGACCCCCCCTATAACTTTATTACTGAAGGAGATACAAAAATGTTTCGCATAAAAGTTTCACGAAATCCACAGAGGTTTTTTATATGAATCCAGATAGTGAAATATATACAGGGTGGCCAACATATTGATGGCAACTTCATTTTTTCAAATGGAACACCCTGTATATTTTTCCATGTTTGGCTAAATCTTTTTCCCCGGATTTCGAATATGTAACAGATGTTGGTCTATCTCTTTCATTCTGAGAACAACAGAGTTTCAAATTTTAAGAATCACCTGCCAAGATCTGTAATAATTTTACAAGTAGCAGAGTGCGTTCACTGAAAATGCTCATTTTTTTTGGGTTATAATAACGTCAATGGGAAGATATACAGGGTGAACAACATTGAATGCAACTATATTCTTTCAAATGGGACACCTGTCCTGCATATTCTTCCTTTTGTTGATTGACTATTTCCTCCTGATCTAGAATATAAATACGTATGTGGATGTGTCTCTTCTATTTTCAGTGTTTCAAAACTTTGAAATGATGACACTGAATAATAAAATATGTGAAATACCTACGAAATTCTTTATATCCAAACAATCTACTTAAAAGTATTATTTTAGATTGAATACTTAACAACTAAACAAATTGCTCAAAATGACTACCTTCATTCAATACACATAGTTCATATAGTTGTCTCAAGTTGTTCAGACTATTTTTGATAGCATTATGATGGCTCTGATTCGAATCAGAAATTAAAGCTTCTAAATTTTGTTTCTAATCATTACAATATTATCATTATTCTTCGTGCGTTGACGGGATTAGTTTCGAATTATGGATTTGATATTGGTTGATTTTATATCATTAATATTATTCTCCGCTTTCATTGATTGTCATTATTGCTAAAGTAAATCAAATTGGCCACTTAAATATTCACGAACTTCCAAAACGCTATGCCAAATGGTTATTGAAATTTGAAACTCTGTGGTGCTCAGAATAATAAAGATAGAGCAACATATGTTACATATTCGAAATAAGGTGAAAAAGAGCTGACCAAATATGGAAAAATATACAGATTGTTCCATTTGAAAAAATGAAGTTGCCATCAATATATTGGCCACCCTGTATATATTTCAGTTTCTGGACTCCTATCAAAAAACCTCAGTTGATTCAATGAAACTTTTATACGAAACATTTTTTGATATCTCCTTTAGTAACAAAGTGAAAGGGGGGGTCAAATTATAGTGAAAAACCCGGTACATTGTATATTGCTTTATATTGAAAAATATAATGTTTTTTCTTCATTTGGCTCTGTGAATATGACTCATTATTCACTAGTGACCAACGGGTATCATTATGGCCGAGCAAACAGACTTTTAATAGGTAGATTATAAAATAGTGGTGGATAAACCTAACCTTACCTAACCGAACCTAATTTTGATGAACTGGAAAAATCAATTGAACAGCTCAAATAAGCCCCCTTGAATATATTGGTTATTTTTACAGTCTATTTTCATTAGAACTTTCTCGCAGTTCAATTCCAAACGCAGTGTAGCCAACTGAAATTCTCATGAAACCCGCAACGATTATAACCATTAGTCCAAATCGATGCAGGATAAAGATTGATCTGATAATTCCATCTGTGATTGCGTATTGTTGCAGTATGCCTACAGTTTGCAACTGGACCATGTATAGACGCCGTTAACTGGAAAACATCAAATCCAACATGTCCATCAGTTGCACAAATCGAATAGCATAACTGTCAGTGATTTATTACCAGCATTACATCAGCGACATATCTGCAATATCTACACTGAAATGTACATGTCGAAAGTATTCATGACCTGAGTTGTACACCGTTTCGACAGATGAAATATTCCTGTGAATTAAGGCAGATCCGGAATGCACTGTCAACGGGTTTCGATTTTGCTGTTGGGTCCGGAAAGTGGATTATTCTTTCGTAGTTTGAGGATGAGTAGTTGAAGGTATGACGCATTCGAAAAAATCGTTTTTATCCATCATCATTTTATAATCTTCTCATTTTACGTCTGTTTGCTTGGCCATAATAATATACAGGGTGTTCCTGAATTGAACGTACAAACGAAAAGGAGAGATTCCTCAAGTGAGTTCAAGCAAAAAAAAAGGCCCATAAACTTGAGGTCGCAACGTTTCGTTTTCGAGATACAGAGTGTTGAAGTTTGAATTTTTTTCAAGTTTTTTTCTCATAGTATCTACACTTCACAAGATATTCAACTGAAATTGGGATATATATTACACCACGAGACATGGCAATTTAGATAGAAGATCTACAGGATGATATTTTTTCTGGAACACTGCCACATATTCTTCAGCAGAACTTTTTTTAGTGAGCAACTGTTAATTTGAAAAAAACATAAAAAGAAGCTTTGTTCTTATACTAAACTTCTCGGTCTCTTGTAGTTTTGTAGTATCTACGATTTCGAGAAAAAAAATTTGAAACTTCAACACTCTGTGTCTCGAAAACGAAACGTTTGCGACCCCATGTTTATGGGACTTTTTTTTCTTAAACTCACTTAAGGAATCTCCCCTTTTTGTTTGTACGTTCAATTTAGGAACACCTTGTATATTCTTTTGAATTGAGAGCTAACGAAATACAATACATGAAACAAAAAAGTCCCTAACTGAGGTTCGTGCAAAACGGTGTACCATACTATTTTGGCGTATGATACCAGAGCACAGTAAAAATCCTCAGTAGAAAAAACCCTGCCTCGCCTTTTTTTTCGAAATTGAAACTCAAAACTATTCGAATATAAATACCTTCAATACTTAGATGTGAAATAATTAATTCATGCTCTTAGGCCAGGAGGGTGTTTCAAACCAGGTCTGGCACTCCAAATGATGATTTCTCGAATCTTTTGTTCTTCTAAGACCGCTACAGGATCCTACTAAAGGGTGATCATCTTCCATAGATTCAAATAGTGGTATTTCATACCAAATATTGAATTCAGTTCCGTAAAAATGATGAAAAACGTGTGACAAACTTATGCCATAAAAATACACATTGTTCACAAGTGAATATCATTTACACCTGTCAGATGCTCCAAGCATTTAGCTATAATATTATATAATGTTAGAACTGATATTTCCTTCAGTGTTTAAGAGTTCCGTAACTAACAAATAAAGGTGCGGATACCTTTTCAATCGAGAGCCAAATTTAGTTTGAATATAATCAACTATCATTGGAAAATATACAATGCCAAAGTTCATCAAAAAATGTGTGAGTAAAGTCGAAATGTGATATCTAGATACTCAAAATTAATTGAAAGAAGGCAAATGAGCGAATTGAAGAAAATATTCAATGGAAAATTTTATCACCTCCAAAATTTTTTGAAATTGAAATTTGGATTGAACCTGAGCAACGACTATAAATTCAACCTACTCATTTGTTTTCAAGAAGGAATATTCGTTTTTCCTATGCAAAAGCAGGTATTATTTACTATATAAGATAGTGTATTCCGTTACGTTGTGATAACTCAATGAATACTAAAAATGAAATACCTAACTTCTCTTACTATCACTATTTTTATTAAGAGATCCACCGTATTCCTTGAATTTTCTGATATTCAATCGGCATTAAATGAAGCGGAAAAAAGAAATATAAGCACAGTCAAAAATTCATATTAAGCTGACAGTTCGATTATTTCAAATTCTCTGTAACAATATTCTTCGATGTTGATAACAATTATTGAACCAATTTTTATTGCAAACAATATCAAACAAACTAGAAACATTCGCATACTCATATTAAAAAAAATAATTCGAATTCGATTCACGAGAGAATTGGTTTTATTTTATTAATTCATTTATTTTGAGTTTTTTTCCATCCATCTCGGTTTGAAACACTTCGATTTTGACCAATAAATTTTGGATGAGTTTGCTATTCATGAATGTTTCTCTATAAATGAATATATTTATATATCAAAGGGGACTACTGCAGTGAAAAAAGTTTTTCTAATGTTAGGAGGAAACAATGAATTGTATTATATATACTGCATAAACCTCGAGCATAATACTTATATTTCATTCAAGTGCTTGGGTAAACGTCATATTACTGCAGCAAAAATGGTTGAAATAATATTGTTTTTAAAAGCCAATATTCCTAGAATAATTAGTGTCTGATCATACCAGAACTTTTCCATTCAATATCTAAAATTAGAAAGCAACAGCACCCCTTACTTGTTGCATGCAGAATAATAATAAAGGCTTTCAGAATCGCGTGTTGGTATGTGTATATTAAATAGCATGCATGTCAGACATCGTTGATTAATTCAGTTCATGAAAGAACATGCTGATTCGAGAAACTACTAAATCATTCGATATTATTAAATTATTGTTTGCTAGATAGGGTTCTCTTCAATTAGTAGAAGACAATTCACTTTTGAGAAAAATCGATTAATACAACAGAAACAAGAGAAAGCTACCAATTAATAGACAGTAACTTCTGATATCAAGTGACAACTGTGAGCCCCATTAATACAATGAAAAGTTTCTGAAAAATCTGTTTCTTTTCTATTCCAATTTTCTAGAATCATTCCAAAACTAGGAGTGTAATTTATTATTTTGATTGAATTGTTATAAAGTAATAAAATCAAAATGATCTATATGATTTATTTTCTGACAAGTGGATTTTTTTCATTTTATGATGCAAATTCAGAGAATGATGAAATTATAAGTTCATTAATCGCTAGATTAACAAACGAGTTAATTAAGAAAATTAATCGTCGACCGCATCATGAATTGACTTCAAATTTCTGATTCGAAGATAGAATTATTTTGTGCAAGAGATACATTTGACATAATATGAATTTCTATATTTTTATGTTGTAAGAGAGTTGTAACATTACTCGTAATATTTCCGAAACTTTATGGTTGGTTCTCCATGACAAAATCACATTGAAGAAGTAGAACTTGTGTATTTAAAACTAAAATTTTTGATTTATTTCGTATCTGTTAAACCCACTTTTTCATGTAAAAAACTCTAGAATGACTTCATCCTGTATGACATCTATCAAAAATCTTGTTTCTTTAACATCATTGTGAATTATTGAAAGTTACAACAGTTTCCGTGAACGAATTCGACCTGTGTTTACTGGAGGATCACAAAGAACATCAAGGGAATATATGGAAAGCCCTTTCAGCAGCTACCACCCTCATATTGGAAGCTCAAACGAGAACGGATTTTTTTTCCACCCTAACATAAACCATGATCATCCTACATGAGGGCGAAATACAAATTGAACCGACCAAGAGGAATGAGTTAGCTATTCATGAATGTTTCTCTATAAATGAATATATTATATATCAAAGGAGACTACTGCATTGAAAAAAGTTTTTCTAATGTTAGGAGGAAACAATGAATTGTATTATATGTACTGCATAAACCTCGAGCATAATACTTATATTTCATTCAAGTGCCTGGTAAACGTCATATTACTGCAGCAAAAATGGTTGAAATAATATCGTTTTTAAAAGCCAATATTCCTAGAATAATTAGTGTCTGATCATACCAGAACTTTTCCATTCAATATCTAAAATTAGAAAGCAACAGCACCCCTTACTTGTTGCATGCAGAATAATGTATAAAGGCTTTCAGAATCGCGTGCTGGTATGTGTATATTAAATAGCATGCATGTCAGACATCGTTGATTAATTCAGTTCATGAAAGAACATGCTGATTCGAGAAACTACTAAATCATTCGATATTATTAAATTATTGTTTGCTAGATAGGGTTCTCTTCAATTAGTAGAAGACAATTCACTTTTGAGAAAAATCGATTAATACAACAGAAACAAGAGAAAGCTACCAATTAATAGACAGTAACTTCTGATATCAAGTGACAACTGTGAGCCCCATTAATACAATGAAAAGTTTCTGAAAAATCTGTTTCTTTTCTATTCCAATTTTCTAGAATCATTCCAAAACTAGGAGTGTAATTTATTATTTTGATTGAATTGTTATAAAGTAATAAAATCAAAATGATCTATATGATTTATTTTCTGACAAGTGGATTTTTTCATTTTATGATGCAAATTCAGAGAATGATGAAATTATAAGTTCATTAATCGCTAGATTAACAAACGAGTTAATTAAGAAAATTAATCGTCGACCGCATCATGAATTGACTTCAAATTTCTGATTCGAAGATAGAATTATTTTGTGCAAGAGATACATTTGACATAATATGAATTTCTATATTTTTATGTTGTAAGAGAGTTGTAACATTACTCGTAATATTTCCGAAACTTTATGGTTGGTTCTCCATGACAAAATCACATTGAAGAAGTAGAACTTGTGTATTTAAAACTAAAATTTTTGATTTATTTCGTATCTGTTAAACCCACTTTTTCATGTAAAAAACTCTAGAATGACTTCATCCTGTATGACATCTATCAAAAATCTTGTTTCTTTAACATCATTGTGAATTATTGAAAGTTACAACAGTTTTCCGTGAACGAATTCGACCTGTGTTTACTGGAGGATCACAAAGAACATCAAGGGAATATATGGAAAGCCCTTTCAGCAGCTACCACCCTCATATTGGAAGCTCAAACGAGAACGGATTTTTTTTCCACCCTTACATAAACCATGATCATCCTACATGAGGGCGAAATACAAATTGAACCGACCAAGAGGATTCTCCTTATCAATTTCTTTCTGGGCGATTTTTCTCAGGGGAATAGCGTGCCATAGTTCCGCCCAAATATCTGTATATTTCGAATTTTCAGAAGAGAGTTATCTTAATCGACTCATTTGGACTCATGGACGATGAAGCATAGATAAGTTTGTCTGACCTTCTGTCCGTAAACACTATAACTTTCGGCCGGTGTGAGCTTTAGACATTATTTGACATAATTTTCTTTACATTAAGTCGCTCCACAAGTTCCTTGGAGACTTGTTCAAAACTGAGGGAGGATCCAGCATTTGAAAAATAAAGACAAATAAAGAATTAAATTGAATCGAAAAAACTTTTTGATGAGTAATAGGAGCTTATCTATTGAAATATTATCTGGGAGGATTCTGCAATTCTAGGAAACTTTTCACGTTTTCATTCCCAGTCACTGAAACAAAAATAATAAAAAAAATTAATTAAGATAAAATGCTACTGCGTAAATCTTTGCACTTATTTGTCAGGAACAAATTGGTTTTGAAAAAATTGTTTCCTGACAAAGAAATTTACATTATCAATCAGACTGTGAACGAAAAAATACACAATTCCAAAGATTTTGTAAGTTTGTCTGAAAAAGAAGTCTGATATAGACACCGAAACGTTACATGATCATTTTCATTTATTTCCTTTTTAGTTTTACGGTTAGGCAACAAATTCTTCAAAACCTATATGATCCTGACAAATTAGTGCAATGATTTACGCAGGAGCATTTTATCTTAGTTGAAAATTTTTCAATTATTTCTGTTTCAGAGACTGGGAGTGAAAATCTGAAAAGTTTTAATACAAGCTTGTCATATTGATTGACTCAAATTTTAGGATTTTGTTTTGCTGTCCTGTTTTGTTGAATCTGTATTTTTATAAGTTAGATATTCTTGCTTTTGTAATTTTGTATATACTGTTTTGGGCTCGTCCCGTTTGTGTCCAGAATTAATGAATGAATTAATTAAAATAAATAAGATAGTATGTCCTCATTTATGCTTAGGTATTGCCAAAATTTGATGAAATAATCAAGATGTGAACCACGAATGAACGATTAAAATATTATTGTAGATATATCCATAATTTTTTTCCTCTAATATTTCGGCCAGCGTTCGCCTTCCGTCGTCTGGAAACCCTCTAGACATGTAACTTTCAGAAAACAACTTCTGTCACTCTTTAAAAAGATCCTTGGACAAACAATGTCAAGAAGTGACGAAAGTTGCTTTTCCAAATGTTTAAAATATGGAATGTTTTTCTGAAGATAACTGGCCAATGCTGAACGAAAAGTTGAACAAAAAGAGCAAAGGAGAAGGAAATTGCCCAAATAAAATTCCACCATGAAGATTTTCAACATCATGAATAGATGACTTTTCGGGGACATTTATATCATATTTGATCGAATTCATCCATGATCCAAATAACTCTTAAGTACCTGAAATAAGTGAAATTTAAAGTAAATGATTCAATCAACAAATTTTTTCAAGATCGTTCCCTTGAAATCATATTCGAATTGATTGTATGTCGAAGTTCGTTTTTGCCCAAGTCTAGAAAACAAATAAAGTCCATCTCAGAAAAAAATGCGCAGAGAAATCCAGGGGAAGAACAAAGGACCTATTTATCTGGAAAGGATCCATTCGCTCGAGTTTTTCATTTCAATATATAGGACAGGGACATCGATTCCATCTCTTCTTCCAAATATAATAACCGGATTCCTTCCACCATCACGGAAATATATACTTGGCGCAGTCTGTGAGAATATTGGCTGCCATAATGTGGACGCTGTGAAAAGAGGACCGGAGTCAAAGGGAAGTATTGGACGATATTCCCTAGGTATAAGATATTGGCAGGGGATGTACCCTTTTTGTGAGATTATGCGTTTCAAATTTTCAGCCAAATTTACTGCTTTCGTCAGTGGAAGATTGCTAGAACTTCACCGGTTTTTTGTCGATTTCAAATCGATATTGAACGACCAAAGATTTGAGATGTACAGTGCCGACAAGCGAAAAGTAAACGTCTGAACAAAGCAAATTTGGCATATTTTCGTTGATTAAAGAAGGTGGATTCAGATAGATACTTCATGAATGTGTCACATATTCATTATTGAAGAGTCGCAAAGGATTAGAAGTCCGAATACATTGCCAAATTTTCTTCGAATTTCGAGAGTTTCATTTGAAATAATTCAGATATATTCTTCAACGGTAGTACAATAAGGCCATCGACATATTTACAATGAAAAAACATCGTTTATATTATGATTTCCGCTACTTACAGGGCGGCCAGAATATGTAATCGCCGAACTACATCTGTATCACCCTAAGAGATAGAGAAAAATGAATGCTGTCATCTTTTCCGTGAAATTCGTCATGCATTGTTTTATCTTTTGTTTTCTAGTCACAAGCCAAAATCGGCATAGGTCATTTGAAACTTTCGCTATTATTTCCGTTCCTGATGATTGTGCTTTAAACTTGGAACAAAAACATTATACAGACACTTTTTGGATGATCTAGTGTAGATTTTGATTTCTTTTCACTCAACTATATAATACTTTTCACGTAAATTCAAGAAAAATTTGGCAAAGTGTTCCGACTCAACTTCTACTCACTTGCGACTCTTCAATAATGAACTTGTGAAGCTTTTGGGTGTGACATATAACTCAAACATCTCAACAACAAACATAAAAATTTCTCAAGCACTCAAAAAACGCCAGTTATATCAACATTATCGTTTCTCTATTGTTTATTCTGCTTTGACAAATTTCGGATGAGATTCCATCATCAATTCTACTACTCATATCTGGCGTAGTTCAAACATCATCTACATACCTATTCATCTGGTATTTGTCTATATGAATTTCTGTCACTCTCTATAAACAATCGATCGTGACCTGAGTCTAATGTAGACGCCGCCTTGATCACAGACACAGCCAGTGTAAAATTGAATGCATGCATGCTCATTCCGCCAACAACAATAAATAATTGTTCGCTCCAATAACAAATAGAATGTATTATAGATTAATGTCGAGATTCGAGCCCTGCTGTAATTTGACGCAGTATTGTATCTGACGTGTAGGGAGAAACAATAGTTTTGCGGATTTGTGGTGAGGACGTCAACGGTGCTTCAGAGCGGGATAGAGGGTTTTGGCCCAGAGAGGCTCTGCCACTGATTTCCATCGCAACTTCATGAGATAATCCTTCAGTGTTCATTCAAAGAGCATAATATGTTGGAATATCATGTATCAAAACTTAACCTACGTTGGAGTGATGGCAAATGATGATTAGTAGTGGTGTGAATATACAGTCTGGGAAATTGTATGCATCAGCTTATTCTGAAGTCACAGATTTATACCAATAAACCTGCAAAAATCGAGGCATTGAAAGAAAAAATTTGACGCTGTATCAATGAAATACCAGTACATGACGAACTGAATAACGTTACTGAAATTTTCGTCAAAAAGGGGCTAACAGTGATAGACAGTAAAAAGATATTTTGCTTCCTACATAATTGCTTAATGTATTTTTTTTGCAATCAATAAATCCGTATTTCATTAGTTGGCAATGTTTCATCAAATACCACTCTTTCATTGAAACACCCTTTACTGTCACTTGGAGTAATATCTGACACCATTCTGGAAGTAACAGAAAGTGATATTAACCCTTTTAATTCTTCACAAACTGTAGTGATGCTGACAATAGTTTTTCTATTCCCTAACTGAACTTAAAACATTTCCCTGAATGAATTGATAGTGGGTGTTTTCCTTCCTATCAATCACTCGCGAAGTTGGGAACGGAGATAGAAACTTTGTATAAAAATTGGAAAGCGTTGGAGAGAGCACTTCGAGAAGGTGCTAAATTTTTACTGCCAACGCTAATCTTATCTAAACCTTCCGGTGACAGGATAATCAAATCAAATAGTCCACATTATATTACAAAGCATCAGCTCATGAATAAAACCCCTTTCGTACACTTTATACTGCCGAACTTTCAGCAAGCCATGACCGTCTTACAACATTGTCGAGGCCATAAAATGACGTCAGAGACGAATCTTCACGCTCAAACGTTTTTGAATTAGTAAATTCCGATGGCGTCACCCTCAAAAATTCCTTTACATTGTCAGCAATGGCTCTACAATGTGTGCTTTAATGCGCCATAAGAGCCAGACGTAAATTCAACGTAGCCGTTTCTGAAAATAATTACATTGTATAAATATGGTTACTCCGTTGCTGATTCTTCGGTGTTTACTGCAGTACCGTGTTTATTCTCGCGAAAGGTAATTTGCGAGAATTTATGTTGGGTGGAATTTTCGGAAGTTTCTTTGGTGCGTTGAATGGTCAGGAATGGTAACAAATATTTGGGGGTTTTCTATTATATTTTTCGCCTTTAGAGCAACGGAGTGTTTAGAATGTAAATATTTTATTTTGTTATTTCAATTAAGGTCGAGTGAAATAAAGATTTTTTGCTGAGGATTTTCTGGGACCTAGCACAATTTTTATACAGGATGCCCCGCAGAACAGAGTGTCCTAAATTCGTTGTCTAGTGAGGGGATCTCAGAACCCGATGAGCTAGAACGAAATGAGTGACACATTTTTGGACTCGAAATCCATTTGGTGAAAACCACAATCTTCTAAGTCAAACCGTTTTCGAGCTATCAGAGAAATTTGCAAAATGGCGTCAAATAAAAAGTTCTCATAACTTCTTTATTACTAAAGTTATAAATATGAAACCAAAACATTATACAGACACTTTCTTCAGTAGAATCCATTGAAGTTCAATCATCAATCAATTTTCCTTCATTATAACTTGTTCGAGCTCATCGGGTTCTGAGATATCCTCACTAGACAACGAATTTAGGACTCCAGACATAATTGCAAAATGGCGAATGCGCATGTTTCCTTGCTCTTTGTTGGTGCCATAAAAAGTGAATTAAAACGGTTTGACTTAGAAGTTTGCGGTTTTCACCAAATAAATTCTCTCAAAAATCGAGTCTGAAAATGTTGTAGCTCATCGGGGTTATGAGATCCCCTCACTAGACAACGAATTTAGGACACCAGGGGCCTATTGCACCAAAATACTTTGCAACTTTTCACTTCGCACTTTGCATTTTGACAAATTTGAAAAGTGAAATTTAGTTATGTTGCACAACATTTCCCCCAACATTTAATTTCTGCGAAGTACTTTTTACTATGCACTTGACTTTTCACCTTGTATTTTTCAATTATGAATGCGTTTGGTGCAACTTAATTCATTTGAAAAGTGAAAAGTGCAAAGTGAAAAGTTGCAAAGTATTTGGTGCAATAGGCCCCTGGTACACTATCGTTAGGCTACTATTCGAGTATTTTTCAGGAAGATATAATTGCAATCAAAAGATGCACATACAGACCTACAAATAAACTTTCAAGCGTGTGACATAGTGATACATTCTGATAGTGAAGCTGATATTAAAGCACTGAAGTAGGCAAGACAAACCAGGTCTAGTAAGTACCTATCGGTTGCTGGTCACTCAGGAATCGAAGAAAATGAAAGGGGTAAAAATTCTTCCGTCGTATGGACAAATGCACCTAAAACAAAGAGTTTTTAAAAAAGGGAGAAACTGAAATATTTCTCTCGTGAAAAATCTCCTAAGACCTCCTGCTCGTTTTTTGTTACCGCGCGAACAACTCGAATATGTTTTCCTTCCGTTTGATCTCACCGGCCCCAAAAATGCCCAATAAATCAGCGAATCAAGGAGGGTTGAAATACTCGAACGAAACGTGGAAAATTAGTCTTTCTCGAACGATTAATCTCAGACTAACGGTCTGACAGTACCGCGATTTGTCGAATATTCAAGCCCTAGTTCGTTAAACGCAGCACCGAATTAGGTTGATGCAGTTTTGTGCAGCCGCCAGAAAGCCGAATCTGTTTTTATTTCGGCCATTTTTATTGGCCGTAAAAAAACCTTTATGACGGGACCGGTCGTGCGTAGCTTGACGGATGTCAATCTCATTTCTGGTAAGTGCAGGTTGGAACGGACGCGATTATTAATGTCCGGGAAAGTGAGGTTGCAGGTTCTTAATGTTGTTGTTTTTGTGAAAAATGGCCAGCCGGAACAGACGTTCTCATCAATTTTGCTATAAATCTTCGCTGGTTGGTTGCTGAATGTGTCATATTATATGGGGAAATCTCTGATATGGTAGTTTTTGTTTTCAAGTTTTGATTACCTTGTATAGTAAGAAATTTAAAAAAAACCCTGAGCAGGAGCTTTTGAGCGCTCGTTTTTTGGTGGGGCAATACGACTTTAACCTCAGAATTTTATATGGGATTTGATATTGATACCAAATATATAAGTGCTGAGTGTCACCACAATCAGAATTATATTCTGCAAATTATCCAAAAATTGAAATTTATAAAATATTAATAATTACAAAAATTGATTTTCATGATTCTATGGAAATTTTGTATTAACATCCCATATATAAGTTTGGATTCACTAAAAAAATTCCACTTGAATCGGTTGACCTGTTATGGAAGGAAATAAGTGGATTCTTCTTTCAAATATTAAAAATTGAAGTTCTTTTGATTCTGTTGACACTATGGCCACAAAATTCTGTATGAAGATTCAGTATAACAGTGTTCATTAAAAAAATCACTTGAATCTGATATTCTGTTGAGGAAATATAAAGATTTATTTATCTATATTCCAATTGAATTTTCTATGATTCGGTTTTCATTATGGTCACAAAATTCTCCATGAACATTTAGTGTATCAATCTTCATTTATACAATAAATTTAATCCGAATCGGGTATTTCTGCTGGAAATATGAAGTTTTTTTTCAATGCTCTAACTGAATTTTCTATGGTTCTGTTCACACTATGACCAAAAATGTTGCATGATTCTTGTTATGAGCATCTTGCATTTGGCCGTAACATTTCATTTCGATTGGTTTCGTTTTTTCTGAGATATTGAGGAACAAAATTTTGAATGGCCATATGGCCATATTGTACGATTTAGCTGCTTAACGAACTAAACCGAGCCTTTTGGGACCCGCCCCCATCCTGAAAATTTCAAGTCTCCAGGATTCCCTTCGAAAGTTGTGCTAACGGACGGTTGGACGAGCTCACTGACAGAATCGAATTTGGTCACAAATTCGTCATCAGGGAGTCTAATGCAATCTTTTGAGAACATTTTTGGCTCAAAATTCGAAAATTACCAACATTTCGGCCAAAACGACGTAGCACTCGTATAAGTAGAACAAGCGCTCAAAAATCTATGGGTTTTTTTACACCGAAATTACACCCGGCGGTTGTCTATACCTATCCATACTTACTTATTAATTGCAAAATGGCGAATGCGCCGGTTTCTTCCCTTCTGTTGGTGCAATACGAAGTGAACTGATTTATCAATCGAATTGTAAAGTGTTCAATATAGTCAACACCTTTGAGTATTATCACAAATGAGCCAGTGAGTCGAAAATGAAGCAGTGGATATTATTCAATCGAAAATTTGGGTGAATGGGATAAATTATTCAATAGAAACAAGATAGGTACTAGGAATAAAAAGACAAAATGCCTAGTGATTGTTGAAGAATGGATCAAAATATGGGCAAAATGACTACCATTTTTCAAAATGGCGAAAACGCTCGTATCATTATTCTCAATGAAATAAATAAAAAACCAAAAGATGATATTGTATAATTATAACGTTTTTTCTGTTATTCAGGATGCATTATTTATGAAATGGTTCAGAGTTCAGCGTTTTCACCCCAATATTCATTTGAAGTCTGTTTTCAGAGAGTGGAGAAATATTCGATACGTTCTCCGAATCATTCTGGGTATTCAAACACAAGAGAAATCGTCCTAGTGCTGCCTGGCATACAATGAAGGTATTGTTTTATAGCAAAAACATGAAATTCTCATTCAGGAAAGCTGCAGCAATAACACTGGTATATCAGAGTAACGAAGGGAAGTTGTTCTTTTACTCTTGGAATTGCGAAGTAGCTAAATTTCAATCCATCAGGAATTATTTCTTCGTTTCATTGCGCCATTGAAAATTTCTGAATAGTATTTTGGGACTTTTGGTTAAGTTCTCAAGAACGGATGGATTCTGATGAAGAAAAAATGATCTGGAATTCAATGAAACAGAATTAAGTAAATCAATCAAAAGAGACCTCTCCAATTTTAATATTTCAGAAATGGTGAAGGCAACTGTTCCATATTATAATGAAATAATATTTCTACTTCAACAATTTGGTAATTGACCGCTGTCAAAATATTATCGACCGGTCTGGTTGCATCGGTTGATTCACGGAATATAACCTTTATAAATCAATAGAATCAATTTGTATACAAACTTTCCTGAGGCATCTGAAACATGCAAATTCGCACCTAATTTCGGATGCAGATGCGTCTAATAAAAATACGAAATTTATATCAATTCCTGCGAAATCTACAGGAAAGGAACTTAATGAAAGAGTACGGAATACCATTCAAATATTTACTCTAGAACTCAATATAACAGTATGGTTGAATTGGAAAATACGAGAGCAATCTGGCGAGCTGAAGGAATGGAAGTTGGCTTGTTCTCAATTCGGGCACTCGGATTCGAAGAAGAATTCTCTCGAGATGAAGGAGGACAAGAACTTGACTTATTCAGAATTCTGATGTGTTATTTCAGCGATTCGGCTGAATAAAACTCTCTCATGTCGTCGCTAAAAACGATACTTTCATTTTGCATGCGGGGACGTTCTCTGTTGAAAGTTTTTAGATGAACTGAAAACTTCAGGAGATATCAGATGGACTGGGAAATCATTCTGAAGAATTTATTCTTATTTGGACAGAATAGTTAAATAATAGTCTGTTTTTTTATTGGAGTAAGAATATCATAGTTTGTTGAAAGTTCGAAATTTGGTTTGATATTTTGCCAAATTTCAAGTACTTCGGTAATGTCTCGGCCAAAAAAGACTGTTGTGGTTCACTACTTATTCATATACCTTCAGCATTGAAATATTCTAATATTTTCACTTCCGGTCTCAATAAACTGGTACGAGTGTGATCAATTTCAAATCACGAGTGTGAAATCATTCTAATACTTCGTTGAAAATGAGAATAAAATTAATCAATACTTAATTGTATATGTTATAATAACAAAATAATCAGAAAATAAATATTCAGTCCAATTCAGTCACACAAATCACAGCATCAACATCAGCACGAAATATAACAGCTAGCGCAACGATTTGAGTCTGAAATAACCTAAATCCCAGAAGACAAAAACAATAACAAACCAAAGAGACAGAAGAATATACTCGGTTGTTCCGGTAGCTGAATATTACCGCTTTTTGCTGTACCGGGCTCTGTGAATAAACTGTTTCGCAGAAACCAACTGAGAATATCATATTTAAGGTCAGAAAAATACCAACTGAACCAATCAAGTTGTTTTACGGAATATAACAAAACTAGAAATAAACCACAACAGTCCCTTTTGACTTAAGGTAAGGTCTGCTTTATTGACATGATTAACTTAATACCTACTATTGGTTCATCTGTGGTTTTTTATGCCGGTGCAACCACTGCAATCAATGAAGAGGCGTCTCGCATCATAAAAACCGTTTTTTTGGAACGACTTTCGATGGTATTGATGGAAGCACTACTCGGCTTCAACAGGATGATCCAACTTGCCACACATGTCATATGTCACGATGAAGTTATTGCGTCAAACGTTTGATAAGCCAAAATATTGATATGAATTAACCTACAAGTTGAAGCGGACTCGATACCGTTGGAATATTTTGCTGTGAGGTGTGGCTGTGGACATGTGCAACTAACAATCCATGAAAATTTCATCATTTTGAGCAGAAAATAGTCTCAGTATTTCAGAAACAGTAAATCTGCTCAGAATGAAACTTTACGGTTACATAAAAGGCCTCATACCAAAATTTTGTAACCATAGTGTCAACAGAACCAAAGAAAATTCAATCGGAGTATTGAAAAGAGCAAATCCTTATATTTCCACAACAAAATATCCAATTCGGGTGTGGTTTATTTCGAGGCTGAAGATTCTTAAACTGAATATTCATACAAAGTTTCAAGAGAATTTCATAATCAGAATCAAACAATTTAATTTTTTTCAAAATTATCAATTTTTTCGAACAATTCAAAATTCGTCGATTCAATCGATGAAATGGTTGAAGTGAAGCAAAGTGATGTAAATTGAAATGAATGCAAGGTTTTAAAAGGATTGTGAAGTCAAAACCATTCTTTGAATAATTTCCAGAATATATTTCCGATATTGCTCAGACTTTGAATTCATATTAAGTATCAATCTCTTATTTTCATCATTATATTCGAAATTCATTTAATTCGTTATTTAGAATGAAATAATACCACTGTTCAAATTTATGCAAGATAATTACCCCTCAAAGGGTCCTGTAGCGGTCTTAGAAGAACAGAAGATTCGAAAAATCATCACTTGGAAGACCAGACCTGGTTTAAAAACACCCTCCTGGCCCGAGAGCAAGAATTGAGTATTTTTCACCTGAATATTGAAGGTTTATTCGAATAGTTCAGGTTTCAATTTCGAAAAAACGGAGAGACAAGGTTTTTTTTACTTAGGTTTTTTCCTTAGTTCTGGTATTATACGTAGACTAGTATGGTATCCGTTTTGCACTAACCTCAGCTAGGGACTTTTTGTTTCATGTCTTGTATTTGTTAGCTCTCAATTCGAAAGAATAAATAAATAAATACAAAATTTTGAGGATAAAGTCTTATTGCTCCACCAATGAACGAGCGCTAAGAGCACCAGCTCAGGGCTCTTCGTGAAATTTTTATTAGACGCATCTGCATCCGAGATACGGTGCGAATTTGCATATTTCAAAATGTCTTCAGTTGCCCCCTGGGAAGTTTGTATACAAATTCCGCGAACAAGGATACCTTGAAGGAAAAGAACCGAGAAATCGGGCCTTCCGCAGTTTGCTAACGAAGTAATTCCCCACCTTCGTCTGTTCTTTTTGTCGGAAGTTGAAGTTACATGGAAAATGTGGATTTGTAGATGGAATAATGGAAGGAGCGATATTTGCATACCGGCTTTTGGTATTAAGAAACGAACGTCTTTGGAAGGAATTCTGCTGAATAATGAGGAAATGATATTTTGTTAGATTGCGTAGAAAGGAGGATTCTTCATACACAGTGAAAAATTTGGCGGAGTAAATTTTTACACTTTGGAGTAGTGTAACTATTTGTCGCCGAATGGTGTTTACTCTGACACCATTGGCAGTGGTGAATCTGAAAAACTCCGTTTAATATGGTTCAACACTGGCTCAAAGACATTGTCAATTTTTAACACCATCTGGTGTCAACATTGAATCCGTAAGTGGTTTATACAACATACCTTACCACATCATTTGAGGCGTTTAAAATTCAAGACGCTGAACTAACGCTTGTATCCGGTTCCGCCATTAGTTCCTTTGGTTGCAGCGTGTCTAGACTCGTCTAACCTATTCAAGCCCCAAATAAGTATATAGTTTATGTATTCATATTTATTTACTAAATTATTTGTCGCTGGTGAATCGTTAATTTCGAATAATTTTAGTTCAACAGATAAAGTTCAGGTGAATAAATCGAAACTAGTTATGTTTTGAGATTATTTTTATTCTCAGTTTGAGAGAGTTTTCATCAACGGTTGATAAAAAAATAAGTATAAGCGGAAAGGTTTAGTGATAATATTGTAGATTATCGAAGAGACCATCATTGTCTCAGTTAAATGAATCAAAACCGTTAAAATTTCTGAACGGATTAATTGATGAGATTATAAGATTATTGAATTCAACCGATTTGGTACATTAACCATACCTGGATATTTTATCCATACATTCATGCTAAAATTTCTCCCTCATGTTCCGCTGAGAACTCATGTTGGTTCTAATTATTCATCATTAAGTAAAGCAGAGTTATATGAGATCAGTTTAGACACAAAATTCGAAAATTGCAGACAATTCGACAAATATCTTTCATAATTTGAACCCAATAAACATACGCAGAAATGAAAATTATTTATCGACCGTAATTGTTATTAAATTGAGAGTTTATTAGGATTTCTCAGTCGAAGGATCAGTGATACACTTTTATTTACCCAAGCTTTCGGTAATTTTTATTACCTT
Source organism: Propylea japonica (assembly GCA_013421045.1). Lineage (NCBI taxonomy): Eukaryota > Metazoa > Arthropoda > Insecta > Coleoptera > Coccinellidae > Propylea > Propylea japonica. The sequence goes on along the minus strand of CM024245.1, from coordinate 42,684,772 downwards.
TCTCAAGGATCTACAAATAAATATACTGTTATAAGGGACTAAAGTGACAAAATTATTATACATACATAATGGTGTGATTTTTATCCTAGTAGTAGTAAAATATTTTGTAATCTCACTCTCACTGAGATACAAAATTTTAATGTTGCCTTTAATACATGAAAATTATGGAATTATAGTTGAGTATTTTTGAAAGTTCAATTGCTAATCATATTTGACAACTATTTCAGTCATTAATGCTATCTTGTATTGTCAAATCACGAAATGGTGTATGTGTATTTTTAGATAGTTGAATTAAGTATGAATATATATTATTGAGATTGTTTGTGTCTTGTTTTGTGTTCATTGTATTTATAGAATTTGTAATGGCCAACATTTCTAGAAAAAGTCTCTTTGTATAATGTGGTTCTTTGAAAAGAAGTTTGACGCCTGAATAGTTTATTACATGGTCATGACTATTTGCATGTATCGCTAAGGCACAATTTAGTAGATTTCTTAATAGCGCTTTTATGATTAGAGATTCTAGACTTAATCCAATGAGAAGTTTGTCCAATGTAAACTTTCTCACAATTTCCACAGGGTATACTGTAAACAACTCCAGATTCATATTCTTCTTTTTCTTTGTCTTTGAGTTTGTTAAACACAAGTCTGTGTAAGGTGTGTTTCATGGTGTTAACTATCTTTATATTTTTATAATCCTTGAAAATTTCTAATAAAATTTCAGTAATTTTCAAGGATTATAAAAATATAAAGATAGTTAACACCATGAAACACACCTTACACAGACTTGTGTTTAACAAACTCAAAGACAAAGAAAAAGAAGAATATGAATCTGGAGTTGTTTACAGTATACCCTGTGGAAATTGTGAGAAAGTTTACATTGGACAAACTTCTCATTGGATTAAGTCTAGAATCTCTAATCATAAAAGCGCTATTAAAAGAAATCTACTAAATTGTGCCTTAGCGATACATGCAAATAGTCATGACCATGTAATAAACTATTCAGGCGTCAAACTTCTTTTCAAAGAACCACATTATACAAAGAGACTTTTTCTAGAAATGTTGGCCATTACAAATTCTATAAATACAATGAACACAAAACAAGACACAAACAATCTCAATAATATATATTCATACTTAATTCAACTATCTAAAAATACACATACACCATTTCGTGATTTGACAATACAAGATAGCATTAATGACTGAAATAGTTGTCAAATATGATTAGCAATTGAACTTTCAAAAATACTCAACTATAATTCCATAATTTTCATGTATTAAAGGCAACATTAAAATTTTGTATCTCAGTGAGAGTGAGATTACAAAATATTTTACTACTACTAGGATAAAAATCACACCATTATGTATGTATAATAATTTGTCACTTTAGTCCCTTATAACAGTATATTTATTTGTAGATCCTTGAGAAAGGTAATAAAAATTACCGAAAGCTTGGGTAAATTAAAAGTGTATCACTGATCCTTCGACTGAGAATCCTAATAAAACTCTCAATTTCATACGCAGAAATATGATTTTCACTGGATGATTATTTAGCGATCAAAATGTGTATCAGTTCACTTTATAGGTAACCATATAAACTCAACTCTATATTATATTGACTTAGCTGACAAACTGACATTTTATTTTAGCCCTACAACAACATTTTCATTTATGTATGTTCCCATCATAAACCAAAAAGTTTCAAATTCAATTCTAGGATAGCGATCATTATTGCAAAATCCCCTGAGCCATAAATGTCGCCAACAGATTCTGAATCCGTAACTTTATTAGAGCGTATATTCGAACACGTATTGGAACGAAATTGAAGTTGAAATATTCATACACCGGTTGAACTCCAAGCATTCTCGTGCTTTAATTGAAACGGTTGAAATGCTCATAATTCCACCTAGAAATGTGCATTTTTTTCTATAGGTACTGTGTGTTTGAAGTGATTTTTCAATGAATTAATTACAGTTCATTGAAACGAATTAAACTGAACGTAAGGGATTTTATCTTTTATACCACAACAGAGAAACACGATAGCTGGTGTTCCAAAAAAAATCAATGTTCAGGAAAAAAAGCTTTTGAGGCCTATGAAGTGAATTCTATGGTTTTAATGATGCGATCATCTAGAAATTCTGCATGAAAATTCAGTATGTCAATCTTCATTCAGCAAATAAGTTTAACCCGAATTCGAAAATATAAAGATTATTCTTTCAATATTCAAATTGAATTTTCTATGTTTAGATAATGCTATTTTTCGAAGCTTTCCAAAATCATTCAGTATACCGATCTTCATTTGCAATATAAATTCATCTCAAATCGGATATATTGTTATGAAAATATAAAGATTATTCTTTCAATATTTCAATTGAATTTTGAATCGTTCTGTGGTCACAAAATTTGCATGAGGCTTATTGTGAGCTTCTTGCATGTGGCCACAAAATTTCGTTTCGATTGGTTTCGTTTTGTCTGAGATATTGAGGAACAAAATTTAGAATGACCATATGTTATGGAATACTCAGTACGATTTGTCTGGTTAACAAACTTAAACGCGGCTTTTGGGAACCGAACTCACCCTGAAAATCTCAAGTCTTTAGGATTATGCTTTCTAAAGTTATCGTGCTTACGACCTGAAAAACAAAATTGAAGTTAGAAATAATTAAATATTAAAAAAATGCCTCTTTATTGGTGAGACTGTTTATTAAACGACTGCAAATAACTTGCCTGCTCGACTAGTTTCGATGAGTATCTCTCATCATTCTCAAGAGCCAAGAAACTAGACAACTGCAAAGAGAGAAAGACAAAACAGTTCTCCAGCCAGGACAAAGAATCGACCTTGACACATTTTAGGGATTTTGAAAAATTACAAATAAGATGAAGTCAAATTTCAAAATAAAATATAAATGGTTACATGTCAAACAATAACAAAACAAACATCAACACGCATGCGTACACACTTCTGCTGCAGAAGTCATAAAATCGACGGATCAAGTTCGAATGCATCAATCTACTCAGTGGCGGCGCGACTGACAAAACAACGACAGTGAACACTAGGGTTAAAATAATCCCGAGTTTAACGCAAACTAAATCGGTGTCACTCGTCCACCGATTTAGGTTTATCAATTTTTTTATTAATTTCATTATTTCTATATAATGGTGGACGCTAAAGGTTCAGAGATACTGAAATTGAATTTGACCATACCGACTCGTCATCATTTGAGGTCATTTTCGGCACAAAATTCGAAAATAACAAATATTTGAGCTAAACGATATGATACTCGCTTGAGTAGAACAACCACTAGAAAAGAGAAACTCAAATGATTCTATCAGCTCTGAAGCTATCTCAATTATTTTAATAATTTGGGCATGTTTAACCGATTTGCACCGATCATCACGAATTCTTCATATATTCCTTGAACCAAACCCTCTAAGACCAAATTGCATCTCAAAACGAATGCTCGAGTCAATTTTATCTCATCTCGACCCACACTTTTCAGTGACGTGACGGCAACGTTGCTATCAGTGCTGCACTCCCATCAGTGTAATCCGTTATGAATTTTTCACCATCCACACCAACGTGCGGTGCCGTCCGTGCCAGTGTTTTCCGAAATTGCAGGGTTCGCCCTATGGGCCTTTTCAGTTTGTATCTGGTATCTGACGTGAATGTTATTGTCTTCCGAAACGAATTGATGCTCTGAAGATCTCGCTTTTGTGCGAGTAAGAAGAAAATAAAAAGAGACAGGGTACATTCCATATGACATTTGTCAAAATTGAAATATCTCATGACAGCCATGCACCGTGATAACCGGAATATAACTGCATCGGACATGTTTGAATATCGTCATCTTTTTCCTTTGCTTCAAATAGACATTTTATTTTGATTTTCCGATATATTATTTCACTGAATATCACTGAAATGTAAGTATCGACCTTAAAACTCAACAAAAAAAAAAGGAATCGTCATATCATTTCCGGCATCATAATCAAGCTTCCAAGAACGACGATAAATCTCATAAAGAACGGGAAAAACGAAACCAAGTGAAATCCGACCTATTCGATAGAATCCCGAGCAACCCGAACTTTAGACGTGGTCCAGAGGAGCGAGGAGTCGGTTTGTATGAATTTCAGAGACGTGCGGTACAAAAGGTCTCATATTTCTCCAGAAATTCCACTACAACAGGTGCATTATATCTCGAATTGAATTCCGGAAAGAATACGAAAGAAAACCGAAGAACTTCAACAGTAATTTACGGGCGAAAGTGCGCAGTGATTGTCTACTTTCGCTGAGAGCCACGGAAACAACTTGCCAACTGGAAATCGTGCCTCGTTATTAGATAATCTATTGTCCTAATTTTCGGAAGTTCTGGCGGAAAATTTTTATAGCGGAGACGTTAATCTCCTTTATGCTTTTCACACGTATAAGGAGTTTCCAAAGTCCCATCTTCGTTCTAACTTGGTACTCCGCAAGTGAAATATCTCATGGTTAGAATGGCCACAGGACGCATTTCTGGCAATATTCCTGTCTGAATAGGGTGCAGCGGCCATGAACTGAGATATATTTTGGCTAGGATGTGTGTTATTGAGGTCTTTCTATATTTTCTTATGTTGTCCGAATTATGGTGAATTATGAGGAAAGTTAGCCGTTGTTTGCACTTGGCGCTGGAAGAAATGCTCCGAATATGCATAGGATTTCACTTCCGGGTGCATACCGGATGAAGATTAAAAAAAATATGCAAAGAAGTGAAGCGATAGTCGTAGTGAGTTTGCTGATTTTTATTTGATTTTTTAATAAAAGATCTGATAAATATTTTTGACATCGTTTATTCATGTATGTGTTTGATATTCTGCTAGAAATGAAAAGGGATTGAATTGTAGAAAGTTCATTCGTAATTTGAAAATTCAGTTCCATTTCAAGGTGACATATCGCGGTTTTGATTATGGTGACGAAAAATTTTGGTGGGAACTTGTAATAATGGAAATTGCCGTTTGAGAACATTTCATTAGTGCCCGTCAAGGGGTGAATGTATTTTTCGCGAGAGCCACAGATACAACTTGCCAACTGGAAATCGTGCCTCGTTATTAGATGATCTATTGTCCTAATTTTCTGAAGTTCTGGCGAAAAAGTTCAGCCCAAAGGTCTGTTATTTTCAAATAATAGGGTTCTACTCCCTGATGACGAATTTGTTGTCGAATTCAATTCTGTCTATTTAAAGTTTTCAGGGTGATTCCCAAATTGCTCGGTTAAGTTCGTTAACCAGCCAAATCGTACAATGCTCCATAAAATATGGCCATTCAAAATTTTAGTTCCTCAATATCTCAAACAGAAAGGAAACCAATTAAAATGAAATATTGAGGTCATATGCAAGATACTCATAGTGAGCTCCATGCAAAATTTTGCAGCCATAGTATAAACAGAACCATAGAAAATTCGATTGGAATATTGAAAAGGAGAAAACTTTATATTTCCATGAAAATATATACGATTCGAAGAAATTTATTTTATGAGGGAAGATTGATACACTGAATGTTCATAAATGATTTTGTGCCATAGTGTTGAAGCATAGAAAATCAACGAAAATTTGAAAATATGAATCTTTATATTCCTTAACAGGAAATCCGTTGCAAGTAAATTTTTTTAATGAAGAAAATTATACTGAATTTTCAAGCAAAATTGGAATATTTGAAAGAAGAATCTCTTGATTTCCGTAACAGGATAACCGATTTAGAGTAAATTCATTTTGTGAATCAAAACTGATATACTGAATGTTCATGCAACATTTCAAGAGGATCACAGCATCAGAATCATAGGAAATAACTTTTGTGATTATTAATTTTTTATATATATTTCATTTTCGGATAATTTCCAGAATATAATTCCGTTTGTGCTGAGATTATATATTTGGTATCAATCTCAATCTTATATAAAAAAACGAGCACTCAGAAGCTTCTGCTAAGGGCTCTTCTTGAATTTTTTGATAAAAGATCAGAAAGATAATTTGGCATAGGTTAAATCATGTATGTGTTCTTTTATCTGACTACAATATTTTTGCTGATTAAAAAAATGTATCATGTGTCCCTTTTCACATGAATATTACACGAGAAAAAAAATTAATACATTTCCCTGCTTTTCGATTCAGTTTTTAGTTGAGTCAGGAAAAAAAAAAGTCCAAAAATGTGTCATTATTTTCCTTCCAGCTGCTATGGTTTTCGATATCCCTTCAGTAGACAACGAATTTTGCCTACCCTGTACATGGACAATCTGAAAATATGTTGCAACCCTGCTTGAACGTAGAAAAACAGTGGATAAACATAAAATATACTCATGTCAGACTGCTACCGAAGTTTCTCAATTTAATGTTATGTTCAAATTTTGCCTGGATCTGGGAGATTTACCTGTCTTATTCAACTGAAAGCTGCTCTGTGTCACCGGTATTATCGCGTCTGAAGCAACATGGACTAAAACATAAACAAAACATAGTTTAATAAACGTCTGCACCTTCAAAACTTACATACACTGGAAAGTTTCCTGGAGACTAAGTCAGTTATAAACTAACAGTATATACGAATAAATTCTTGTATTAGTGAGTTTCTCAGATAACTGAGCACAATGGAAAATTATACGACAGTATAAATCCTAAGGGATCTGACTAATTCTATTTCAAGGGAATTCACCTTGTTTGAACAAAATGAAGACTAACATTGTAGGCTTAGCTTTATTTTGCAGTTGGCGAAAAAATCCTCGAAATAAATACAAATAGTAGACGGACAATTTGAAAATACGAAGCTCGAAACTTGGGAGAGTGTGTGAACATAAAACACCACTCATGTGGAACGAAAAACGAAAAATCGTTGTAGCCACGTAGGATTGTCGTTCACGCTTTCTTTCTCTTCGTTTATCTCGATTACATCTTTGCAGTTTCGATCTCCTTATGGGGTGAATGCAGAGAACGGACGTACGTACTCAGATGAAAAAACATATTGAACTTTCTGGACATTGACAATCAGATAACAACTTTTCAATGATATTTTATGTAAGATAATCACTAAAATTATCACAGAAAATTTTGGAGATATCAGATAACAGAGAAAAATATTCAGTTAGTGTAATATCGTCAATACACCGTGCGAAAAAAGTAAGTTATCCTATGCTTTTTTGCATTTTATATTTCCTTCCCCAACGCCACACTATTCTACTTTATTTGGATTGTGATACATATTATGTTGGGGCACGAACTTCTTCTAAAAGAGTAATTTCGGGCTTTGCTAGCCAGGGGTATTCATTCAAGGGGTGGAAGGTGGAAGTCGGAATGAAATTTTTTACAGGAAGTAGACTCAAGCATATGCGGCATGCTTATCGTGATTTAGTTCAAAACGTGATTTCAGGAGAATTTACTCTCGCTCTCTATCCTCACATTGAGGACTTGTTGAAGTATTAATCGATTAAGATTTTAGTTGATTACTATTTATTTCAATATAAATTTCCTTTTTTGTGAGTAAGGGGTTATAGCTTCTTTTGTTGTAGTTGTAGAACCCGTTTTCTTCGAGAATTATGGAGATTTATTTTGCACAAAAAAAAATATTTTTCTTGACGTATTCTGGCAATTCTTTTCATGGGTTTTCGCGAAATCCAACCTATTAATTGAAAAAATTATTGTCAGGAAATTACCTAATTTGATGATCTATTCAGCGATTGTGTTTAAAAGTAGAATTGGTTGTTCCGTTTTCAAATAAAAAGTTTCACTAATTATTACTTAGGGTTTACGAATCCATGAATTGTATTTCAAAAAAATGTCACTTTATGCTGGTTTGAATTTGAAATTCACATTCCCGAAGCCACCAACCTTTATTTTAAATAGAAATATAGCACAGGGGACCAGCTTTCGAAATTACAAATCCATATATTCGTATATTTCTATAGTATTAATCAGTAAAAATATAAACAGTGAGGTTACAGTACCCTCCAATCACAAAATGTGAATTAGTTCCTATTTTTTTTTATTAAAAAAAACGACACATACTAGTTTGATCTCAACCACATCGATAAGTGGTAATCAACTTTCATTTCATTTATGACAACCATGTATTTTCATTTGAAAAAATTTAGAAGAGGGTGCGGGGTCATGCGGGAGTGAGAAATATCAACTTCACAGGATGTCGAACTAATATTGCCCAGTCCACTACGCAAATCAAGTGAAATTATACAAATTAATAAATCTCTGAATTTCTGAAGGCATTCGGAATCTAAATTGGAGACTCGTGATAGCACCAAGAATCACGCACTCAATAAAGAATTGATTGACTTTTACAGTTATTCTTGAATTCCGAATATCCCGGTGATTTTAACAAAAGAAGAGCATAGCTTCAATCTGGGTAAACGCCAGCAGAAATATTTCTTCTTCTCTCCGTTTCTTTTTTATCAACCAGCAGTTGCCTAGTTCGGTCCACGCTTTCCTTGAATAAATACCACTTTTGCGACCATTGATCACAATCATTCCCCTCGAGCAATATCTTTTCTGATTTGAAGCGATTCTACCTCTTTTATTCGGCGATTCCAAACTCCTTACCCCAAATTTTTATTAGGGTTGAGTTTTCTTTTGTGCCTTCGCTGGTGGTGAAATACAATTAAAAGTTACCGGATTTATATGGAAGTTTTTCATCCGATCGAAAGAAGGAAAAATCCTTGAACTCAGGA